>LZPO01034882.1:573108-583163 GCA_001675575.1 Neotoma lepida | reverse complement strand
AAGGTCATCCTTGAAGCCAGCCTGGGCTACAAGTGACATAAAACAAACCAATAAATAGAAGTAGGCAACATGTTGGTGGATATTATGAGTCATTTTCCTTGGGTGAATTTAGTCTAATTCCCTGCGTATCTGCTCTGCGACTCTAATCCACAACCTTATTGTGCGATCTTNCACGCTGTTTCCTTCCCTGTGCATTTATCAGATCTTCTCTTGCTAATTTAGTAGTGGATGGCCTTCTGTTTGTAGCTTGGCTGCCTAAGTCTCATTCATGTTCCTGTCTGTTTCTCCATCCTCCCTCTCACCCGTGTTAACATCTCATGTTCCCCTAAAGAGGAAGATGGCTGTCAAACCCAAGGCTCTTCCAAGGCTAGTCTGTGTGAACATCTTTTCTGCTGCTCAGTTCTGCTGTTGCTTTTCCCTCCTGTCTTATGGGGATCCACCCCCAGAGTCTCTCATGTCTGCCTCTGTCTCCTCTTCTCACTCCCACAATGCTCTCACCCTGGGAGGACTTGGAGTCTGGGGGTATTGTCATTATCCTGACCCTGCATTGAATGTTGTCTGAATGGCTGTGTATAGACGGCTAAGGCTGGAGTTCTTTCCTGTCTGTGCCCCAGAACAGCACTCTATTGTCTCCCACACTCAGTACCGCTGCTGTGAAACCCTCCATGGAGCCCGCGCCGGCTTTCTTCCTTTGCCATCAGTGCCCATACAATTTCCCTCTTGTCTTCGATGCTTTTCAGCTTCATCGTGGGCTCAGGGTGCAGCTCCATCTTCCCTGACCACCCCCCATCTTCCCCCAACCTTGTCCTGTGATCTCTCCTTCCTCCAGGGCTGGGAAGCAGGGTTCTCTCCTCCATTACTCCCTGTGTCCTCGCCTCTGTGACTCCTCTCACCTGGACATTGGTTTCTTACTCTGTTCTTCTTTTTAAAAACTTATATTTATCTTTTTTTTTAATTTTGCGTTGTTGTTGCTGGTGTGTGTGTGTGTGTGTGTGTGTGTGTGTGTGCGTGCATGTCCTACAGCACAAGTTGGCTCCACGAATGGAATTTATATTGTCAGGCTTGCAAGACAAATGCTTTTACCTGCTGAGCCGTCTCGATGGCTCTGGCTTTTCTCTATTTTGTCTCTTCTATCTGGTCTGATCTCCAGGCTCACTAGGTCCCTGTGGCCCTTGTGCCGGGCCTCTCCACATCTCATGCATCAATTCTTTCGCCCGTGTTACGTTCACTGAAGCTGTGTCGGTGTCTTGGCTTTAGGTTTGTGTCACTCACAGTAGTAAGTTCCTTTCTCTCTGTGGTGCCTCTCCGCCCTGTGTCTGGTAGAGCAGGGAACACTGCTGGTCATGCATAGCCTGAGGGTGCCTGGGTCAAAGAGGTGAACGCAGATTATCAGGGCTCCTAGATCCTTTTGGGTATACTCAGGCAGAAATAAAGGAGTGCCCTGGAACTTAGAGGGTAGGGGCTGGGGGTGGACAGTCAGCCCACACCTGTTGTCACAGTTGGGCACCCACATGAGTGTTTCTATGGTCATGATCTTCTTCAAAGTCACCACAGACTGTGGCAGCAACATGCCTCAAGGACAGTCCTCAGGCCAGGCAAGGGGACAGCGAGCACAGAGGCAGAGGCTTTTCAAGCAGCTCTGGGTCTCATTAGGAGGTCACCGGATCCGCAGGCCCCTCTGACTGCTAGAGTTGCTTGGTAGTTGCGNGCGTGGGTGGTCATGTGGGCTCAGGTGTGATGGAGGATGGGGTGCTCAGGATAAGTGCTCTGGGGGCGACTTGGTGCCACATCTGGAAACACTGCCGGCTTTCTTAGGCTTTGCAGAGAGGATGGCCTAGGGACGAAGTGGAGGGACCGGAAACTCTTATAGGCTCAGGTGCACAGCCATCTTTGCTGAGGGATCTCCGTGGGAGGCTCCACCCACAAGGCTGTCTGACAGCAGCCTGGATGTTACAAACTTGTATGACAGCAGTGACCACCGGGAGAAGAGGGGCTGTTAAGGCCATCGGGACCCATGGGTTCTGGTAGTCAGCACAGCTCATCAGCTGTGGGCCCAGCAGCCAAAATAAATGAGCATCCCTGGGGGCCTGAGTGGATTTCACCAAGAGCTGAGGGCTTGCTAGAGATGGGTCACATACTCAGACTGTGTCAGACACAGTCCAGGCTCTGTGTTAAGAGAAGGAGGTGCCACACACATCTTCCAATATTTCCTTTGTTCATCTTCCCAGGGTGCTCTGGAGAGTCCCANCCAAACTCAAGTGACCGCTGCTCCTTGGCTGAACACATGGCATAGNCANCTGTCAGGGGCTGGAGCTGGTGGGGTGTAGTAGAGCCTGGAGATGCCTCCAACACCCAAAGCTAGGAGGCTTCACACAACGGAAACATGGTCTCACACACCTGAACCACATCTAGATGGAGGTCAGACAGGGCTGGCCATGGTGAGGCTGAGAGGGAATCTGTCCCCAGCCTCTCCAGCTTCCTGTGGTGCTGTGATCCTGGGCAGCACTTGGCTTTGGATGCTGTCACATGATGCCTTCACCTCGGTGTCGCCACCTGCACACAGCAGTATTTTTATAAGGACATTGGTCANGTTGGATCAGTGACATATCCTTCATGAGTGTGACCTCTTTTCAGCTAGTTACAATGACCCTATTTCCAAATAAGGTCACATTCTGAGGTGCCTGAAGGTTAGGGACTGCATCTAACCCGTTTCTGATCTAACCTGTTTATCACCNACAGGTGACAAATGGAGTTTAGTCCAGATCCCCTCCTTTAGTGGCTCTGGGGGGTTATGAGCCAAACTGGGCTATGTCTCTGGTCTTGGGATGGGTATAANGCCTGTGCNATACTATTTATTGACCTGAGCTGTGTGGGCTGGGTGAGTTGTGACAACTGTCTTCACCAACTCAGTGTCNCAGAGACACAGTGGTTGTGGAGAGTGACCAGAGACTGTCAGAGGTCTAACCAGGAGCACTACAGGTGAGCCAGGGCACTGCAGGTGAAATCTGGGCACTGAAGATGAGCCTAGGCACTGCAGCTGGGCCAGGCCACTACTGCTTGACCAGGGCACTGCAGGTGAGCCAGGGTACTTCAGATGAGCCCAGTGACTTCACTGAACAATCAACATTCAGCTACCTTGTCTTCAGCAAACCTGAGTGTTGGGTCCAAATGCAAATGACACATGTATACCTTCTGGAACTCTTTAAAGTGAACACTTGTTTGTATTTCCTTCTTGCAGTGGTCTGAGTGTTGACTCCAGGTGCCTGGGAATGTGGTCTTACTTGGAGGTGTCTTTGTAACTGCAATTTGTTGGGGGCAGATGAAGTCCTGAGTGAATATGTGTTACTGACATGAGTGAGGCCATGTTAAGGACCCCAGTACCTCAGACCCATGGGAACAACCAGGCCTTCCGCTGGTCTGACTGTGAATGTTGACAGAAACGATCAACTGCAGCTTCTTCCTCCTAGATTACAGCACCCTGAGACTGCGCCCCTGCACAGACCGCCTACTGAGATGAGCTAACTCAACTCCTTGTTCATGCTGTATATAATCAATACGCTGAGTTTGCTGGCACATCTCTATCAGAGCCTCACAGCCCACCCCATCTCAGCTTTTCTATATGTGTGTTTGTCCTCTCTTCATTCCCCATAGTCCCGGTCAGGTCAATGCCTAAGTGGTGCAGGTTGCAGCAGTAATTCGATACTGTATGGAAAACCATGGCTTACTAAAGGACACTGGTGGAAGAGAATTGTCC
Source organism: Neotoma lepida (assembly GCA_001675575.1). Taxonomy (NCBI): domain Eukaryota; kingdom Metazoa; phylum Chordata; class Mammalia; order Rodentia; family Cricetidae; genus Neotoma; species Neotoma lepida. Next base: position 579,409 of record LZPO01034882.1, on the reverse strand, counting down.
TGAGCATGTGTAGCAGGGACTGGAGGTGGGATCCCATAGCCGAGGAACTTTTGGATCCACTAGGAGCCAGGAAAAGGCAAAGAAGTGTCCCCCACTCAGAGATCTGAAGGGAATATAGCCCAGGACACCTTGATTTTGAGCTGCTGGCTTCCAGAGCCATGAAGGAATGTATTTCTGTTAAATACAGGTTATGGATTTTTAGCATCCACAGTAAGGAAAAGTACATTTCCTTCTCCATAAACGTAGCACACCGTGACAGTTCTGTCCTCTTTTTCTTTAAGGTTCCAGAACCTGACCATCCTTCTTAAACTGTTTTTAAGAACCCTTTCTCCTTCCAGCAGCTGCCTAGAGTTTGGCTATGTGGATGAACCATGGCCGCCACNGCCACTGCCTCCTCCTTCCTCTTCTTTTTCAAGACAGGGTTTCTCTGTGTAGCTCTGTCTGTCCTGGAAGTTGCTCTGTAGACCAGGCTGGCCTCGACCTCAGAGATCCACCTGCTTCTGCTTCCCAAATGCTGGGAATAAAGGTGTGTGCCAACCACTGCCTGGTGAACCATGGCTTCTAATGAGTCCTGCTGGTATCTGTGTGGGTTGTTTCCAGTNTCCTTTACCAGCCAGGCTGCCCTGATAAGCCATGCAGGACCTTTGCTAGCAATGTAGTGGTCTGGGGATCCCCAGGACCAGGTTCCATCTGGATACCAGCCCTGCTGATTGAAACCCCCTGGGGGTTTCCTTACCTCACACAGCTGGAGGTAGGCTTCTTTTCTTCCTGTCTGGTGTATAGACATGACAAGTACCTCAGGAGCCTTCTTTTGACTGATAGAGTTGAAGCTAAACTAAGAATGGCAGGTGAGAAACACCGACAGGGAAACTCATAAGCACCCACACACCCACACACTTCATCTAAAGGTAGGGAATAAACTTTCTATGGAGCCCTTCAGTCATGCATGGGGAGTGTCTTTAGAGGTATCACTGTCTCATAAGAGCTCTCAGGTTGAGGCCTCTGATCAAAGTCCAGATGAACAGCTCTCATAGTGCTCTGGTGTCCTGCAAAAAAGGGCCTGTATGGAGTCCCTGTCATGTTTTAGGTAGGAGCCTAGCACGTCCTTCTCCTGCTCCTGGGCCTCGGTAGAGATGAACTAGACAGCTGGGCAGCTAGGTCAGGCCTCTCAAGCCACCTGTCATACCCAGTTGGGTTTATAAAGTTGGGTGGGGACAGGCAACAGAACTCCAGTATATAGAGAAATCAGCACCACAGGCGCCAGCAGGTCCCAGGAAGCTTGCCCATTAAAACGAGTAGTGGCCACCTTTTTGTACAACTGCTTTTACTGTCCCTTCTGACCCTTCTCTGGAGCCTCATGGCATAGACACACCACCAGGTGATGGAGATGGCAATTCAAGATGTCTAAGCCCAACATATTATTCCCAGCTGGAAGAATGTCCCCCATTACCCCAACAGAGGCTACCGGGCACATTCACCCAAGCAGCCAGCAGCATTTGAAGCAGTGTGTCTGGATGTCCACCATGGGCAGCAGCCTGCGCTCAGGAAGATGGTTAGAGAACAGAGAGGGCGGGACAAGTATGAAGAGGTTGGGAGGGCAAGAGGCTTGTGATAGCGAACACGGCAGTGGATACAGGTACGGAGAAGGTCCTTATGCTCAGGGGGTTCCAAGGAGCTGGGGATATCTTTCCATGACAGGATGTCACCCAGGGGTTGCTTACGAGGTCATGAAACTGGTAGCTGTGGTGGTAAGGATCCAGGCCCTGCTTCCGTATAAGCACAGGGAGCTGTCATGGAGTCTGGCTGAGCCCGCTTCTGAGTGCCCTGGCAGAAACTGAAAACCTGCCCTATACAGCACCCTGCCAGGACCAAGCACACTCTCTCACAGCATGTAGGATGGAGGCCTGCAGGGAGGCTGCTGTTTAAGAGGCTCTAAGCCCAAGTACTGCCTGTCTGCTGTATTGACTTTGTGAAGCNTCAGGAGCCCATGGTGATTCCTCAGCCCTCACCCCATGACCTGTATCTGGGGCAGTGTTGGGGATGGGGTGGGTTTATAGGAGGCTACAGCCTGGCCTANANTGATTAGATTTTTGCCACTGACTGCAAACCTTAGTCCAGAATTCCAAGTTCCTGGTCTCATTCTGGTAGAATCAGACAACTAGGCCCAAAGCTGGGCCTTGCTTGTTCAGGCCCTTGAATCTTACTCCTCATGCAACTCGAGTCTCCTCAAATTCACCTGAAAATGGAGCAGTTCTTTTGGTGTGGAAGGACATCAGGCTCCCTACCTGACTTGGGCTCTGGTCCTCAGGGGGCATCTATGGGAGCAAAGGAAAAAGCAAGAAAATCCTCGGCCTTGTGGGTGGCTCAGCTCTCCCCATGGCTTGCTGGTCTGAGAAGGACACCGGAATGGCAGAGGAAGCATGTCCCCTGGNCTCTGGGCATTTGCTGACTGGAGTTTAAGATGACAGTCANNGCTCACAAGGTCTAGCTCACTATTTGGTTTGTCTGTCTTGTGATTTTTCTCAACTCCCAATGTCAGCTCTAGCCAAGGGTTTGGAGATGTGCTGTTCTCTTCCTCTGTGGGTCTGTCTGGCATGGTCAACAGCAGCTCCAGCCCTCTTCTCCAGATCTCTAGTGCTGTTCTGAGGCCTGTGAAGAATCTTGGAGGCCGGGTGCATCTTGGAGCTTTGTCCTGGGAGAGATTCTGCCTGCCTTTGGGCTCAGCAGCCTCACCTTGGGGAGGAGGCTCATCAGGTATGTGGGACTCGGTCCTGCTGTGGGATAGGTGGGGGTGGTGCAGCATCCCCACGTCTAGTGGGTATCCCCAGAGAGGCTGAAACCACACCTTAACAGACAGGAAGCTGAAGCTTTGATGGGAACCTCTCCAAAGCCTGAATCTTGGTAGTTTGTTTGTTTGTTTTGAGATCGTGTCCAAGCTAGTCTAGAATGTCCTACATCAGTCAGGATGGCCNCAAACTTGTTATTTTCCTGCCCTAGTCTCCCAATTAATGGGGTTAGAAGCATGCATCTCTACAATCAGCTCAACGTCTCTTTCCTTTCTTTTGCTGTGCTAAGGACTGAACCTAGGGCCCCGTGAATGCTTGACAAGTGGTTTACCGTTGAGCTACAGCCCCAGGCCTAAAAAAGAGAGAGAAAAAAAAATCTTTTTGTTTTGAGATAGGCTCTCCATAAATTGTCCAGGCTGGCCTTGAACTTGGCAATCTACCTGCCTCTGCCTCTTGAGTAGTTGGGCTTACAGGTCTATGTCAATACACTTAGATGTCTGTCTCAACGGAGCCTCTGGAGTGGGGAGACAGGTTTTAGCCAAAGTGCTGGACGACTGAGGTAAAGGCGCCTCCCCCAAAGCAAGCAGCTCCTGAGCATCTGGCGCCACCGGAGTGGAGGTGACGTGAAGGTCTGGATCTCAGTGAAAGCTCTTAGGAAGTGAAACCAGAAAGCAGTGTCAGGGTGGGGGCAAGGGCAGGGAGGCGCAGGAAGGGCGGGAAGGGCAGGAAGGACAATCTGAAGCACCTGTTGGTTGAATCAGCCTCCGTCCAGGGCTGGGCAGGGCTGGTAAACCTCACACTCATCAGCTCTTTACCAACTGCCCCANGGGACTTTCTTTTTNAAAAAAATTAATTAAATAATTTTAAATGTTTAATTACTGTCTTCATTATTTTATGTGTCAGTGTTTTTGCCTGCATGTATGTCTGTGTACCATGTGCATGCCTGGTGCACACAGAGGCCAGAGGATGCGTCAGACCTCTTGGAACTGGAGTTATAGATGGTTGTGAGCTACCATGTAGGTGCTGGGAATCGAACCCAGGGCCTCTGGAAGAGCTACCAGTGTCTTTCTCTCCAGCCTCAATTATTATTATTATTGTTGTTGTTGTTGTTTTTGTTGTTTTGAAACAGAGTCTCACTATGTAGCCCTGACTGGCCTGGAACTCCCTACATGGGATTAAAGGCACGTGCTACCACACCTATCTTTTTTCTTTTTAATTTTTAAAATTTTTATTTATTTATTTATTTATTTATTTATTTATTTATTTATTTATTTGTTTTTCAGGACAGGGTTTCTCCGTGCAGCTCTGGCTGTCCTGGTACTTGCTCTGTAGACCAGGCTGGCCTCGAACTCACAGTGATCCGCCTGCCTCTGCCTCCTGAGTGCTAGGATTAAAGACGTGCACCACCACCACCCAGATCCACCTTAGTTTTTGAGAGAAGGTCTTTTATTAAACCTGAAGCTCATCAATTCAGCTAGATTGGCTGGCCATCAAGAGACCCAGGATCTTCCTGCCTCTGCCTCCCCAGTGTTGGATTTTTTTTAAAATTTAATTGTTTTTTTCAGGACTGTAGGGGTAGGAGAGAAGGAGGGTGCTGGGATTGAGCTCAAGACCTTGTACTTGTTTGGAAAGCACTCTGCCATTAAGCTCTGTCCTCCCTCAGGGACTTAAACTTATGCACACTTTGTTACATCTGTGTTCACCTGCCAAGCAAATCTCCAGGGCCTGAGGGTGTTATGGGGGCAGGTGTACCAGGAGACAGTGTGCACAAAAGCCCTCCGGGGGTGGGGGGCTGCAGTGGTGTCCTGGCAATATTTGCAAGAGTTCGTGCAGTACCCTCAGATCTACCTACTGATCACTGATTCTTCACAACTGTGGCTACCATGATTGCTAGAAAAATAAAATTGACTTGTAATCATGGGGGGTGGGGGAGATGGGCTGGAAATGGGGCTGCAGAGACATGCTACAGCCACAGAGCTACAGACGGTCCAGGCATTGCTGACACACTCACCTTCTGTGTTCCAGCACTTCATTGTCGGAAGCTTGTATGCTGGTTCTGGAGCCTGGCTTGGAGCCTTGAGCCCTGACCTGCCTGGTATCTGTGTCCCTGGGTACTGTTTTTACTTGGCCTTTTCTGGGGACCTCTCCTCTCTACCTGCAGATGAGCTGTGTGAGGTAGAGTGGTGCCACACCAGCCCCAAAGATAGCCTGATTTGCACTAAGTCAACGGGATGCCACCTGCCTGGTCATCAAGACTGGCTCACAGCTATGTAGTCAGGTTGTCTAGAGGCCACCATAACAAAGGACCACAAGATGGGGACTCAAAGCAAACAGAAATGCTTTTTCCTCAGTTCTGGGGGTTAGTGTGTGATCCCCCTGAACTTCAGGGTCAACACTTTCCACTCCAACTCTGGTGGTCACTTCCAAACCTGAGGCATCTTGCCGGAGGCTGCAGATCCCTCCATCTCCGCTTCCTCATGGAGTCATTTCTTACCGGTGTCTCATAATCACACAGCATTCTCTCACAAGGTCACATTCATATTGGATGGCAGCCCATTCTAATGACCTCAACCCGATGACAAATGCAAAGGCCACATTTCCAAATACGGTCACACTCCCAGGATTGGGAGTTGAACATAGATAGCTTTTAGGACAGAGTTCAACCTGTGACAGCAGGTGCCCCAACCAAAGCCACCNGGANACCATGAGATTTTTCTAGAACTTCTGGGTAAAAGGTTGATGGGTATCCTGCATATTGGTCNGCCTGGTCCTGGGGATAACTCCGTTCCTAGCTCCACCAGACTGGAGGCTAGCCCAAGGCCTCTGGGTACTCATGCCTCCCTTCCCCTTAGGACTGAACATTCTAAGCTGCCCTTTTCTTTTTTCTTGCTTTTATTTTTATTTATTTATTTTTGTCTTTTAGCCTTGTTTGTTTCTATGACCAGTCAAAGCCTATGTTCTGCCTACCCGTCATGGGACCACAACACTTAAGACTTCCCAAATGGCCAGCCATTTGTCCCCCAACTTGAAGAGCTAAGGAGCCTCTNCTGCCCAGGCTGGATGTAACCCCCTGGGACTCAGTTTCCCCAAACAGCCCAGGCTTTTCTATCATAAAACATATGCGCTGCTAAATGTAGAAACTTTGCTCCTTGTCTTCATCGTCTTTCTGTTGCTGTGAAGAGACACCATGCCCAAGGCATCTCTTATGAAAGAAAGCATTTAGTCGGGGCCTTGCTCACAGTTTCAGAGGCTTAGCNCACTATCATCATGGAGGATGGTGGCACTTACTGTGNTGGAACAGTAGCTGAGAACTACAGGCCACACAGGCCANGAAAGAGAGCTAACTGGGCCTGGCATGGGCTTTTGAAACCTCAAAGCCCACTCCCAGTGACACACTTCCTCCAACAAGGCCACAGCTCCTAATCCTTCTAATTTTTTCAAACAGTTCCATCCCTCAGTGACAGAGCATTCAAATATATGAGCCTATAGGGACCATTGTCATTCAAACCACCACA
>LZPO01034882.1:548905-572792 GCA_001675575.1 Neotoma lepida | reverse complement strand
TTCAGGGGCTCAGATACCCTGATAGCAAAGCCTTGCACAGGATGGCCCCTGTGACACCCATCCCTGGGCCACAGTCCTAGGGTCAACTCCCGTGGCTACCTCAGCCTTCTTGCCTAGCAGAGATCCCCCAANCCCATCATCACNGGTCCCTGGATCCATGGTCCAGTAAGTGTATGGAAGCTAGCTTATCCATATCAATTCTGTCCAGGCTGACCTCTGGCCACCATTAGAAGTGCTGTGAGTGTCCATTTGTGGGAATTGGTCTGATCAGGACCGGTTTGGGCTGTGTTGCAGACCTGCTGCAGCCTGTATTCCTCTCTGTAGTCTNGAACTAGCTGAACTTCACCCCAGGTTCAGCACGCAGTGAGGCCCTTTGTGTGTCCCTGTGCTTGTAGCTGCTTGCCNTAGTGACNGGGCCGTGGCCCCCTAAGGGCTGGAACTAGGAGGGCAAGGGGCACTATTTAGGGGGACCCTGGGTGAGGTACCATGACCTCAGTGTGAATGTGAACAAGGAAGGGGCCTTTAAAAGGAGATTCAAGGAGAGGAGAGGCCTCACACAGAGGCAGTGTCGAGGAGCTCCAAGTCACACAGCTGTGGGCTCNTGTGAGCCAGCTGTCCTTGCTTGGATGTTCAGGAGTGTGGGCAGCTTGGTCAGCACTACTCCTTCCTGGCCATCCACTTACCTGCTAGAATTCAGGAACNTCATGTACAAAGNNGGTTGTATGNCCACTAAGCCGCCACAATCTCTGGAGTGTGGCTTTTAGAGCCTTTGAATCAGAGTAGGGGTGACAAGGCTGGAGGGTCCTGCTGGGGAGGTTGTCCATCCTTGTCCAGGAGGTCCAAGCTCAGCATAGGACCCTGACCTGGACAAGTGAGAAAGGTGGGGGCTACACCAAATAGGCTTCAGAACTCCCCACTTGAGTCTCTATTATCCCAGCCATGGGCAGCTACAGGAAGACTTGTATAGAAATTTGACCTGGTTCTTTCTTGGGCAGCAGAACAAGCCAGAGGTCAGGTATCAGATGAGGGGACACNNTAGTCCCTCTTAGCTATGGAGGCTCAAGAATGAGGGGGGAGAAGGGGAAGGGGTATTCCAGAATANNCAGCCTATCTGGGGTAAGGTCCATAGACTGGATGGGGCAGCTGTTCCTAGGAACATCATGGTCCCTTAAAGAAGCAGGGTAGGCAGGAGGGAGTGAGGTCTGCATACCAGGTGTGGGCAGATCAGTGTCAGGACCACACCCCTCCAGCCCACTGAAGCTTCCCCAGGAATGCACACATTTGGTGCCTGACCTGGGGTGGGGGCTGAGAAACAAGAGCAGGCAGGACAGGGTAGGCCGTCCTAGGGTGTGAGACAGACAAGCCCTCCTGGGAGAGGCGTCCACCCGCCATCCACCCACAGTGCGTCTATGACCTGCCCAGGCCCGTCAGCCTGCCCACCTCACCCAACATTTTCCATGGAAAGTTCCCAAGGTAACAGCAACACAAACTCATGACAAAGATGAACCCAGGCAGGGGCAGGTCTCGGGTGGGGTGGGGGTGTGGGGTGGTCACAGACTCGGGGTGGGTGGATGGGGCAGGGCTAGCTTTAGGCCCCAGGGACTTCCAAGTCACCTCTGTCAGCAGAGAGGGAGGGCCTGGGACCAGCATGACCATGGGCAGGTGAGGGCTTTTGGCTTGCCTGTTGAGNACAAATTCCACTTCCCAACCATCGATGGTGGCTGGGTAGAGGGTGAACGCATGGGCTCACGCCGGAGTGCATAGTCCGGGAAATACACCATGCACCTGTGGAGATCCCGTGAGCATCCACTTCCTCTTGCTCTTCTATCTAGTGGGGATTCCAGGTTAGAGTAAGGACTAGTTCGTTCCAGGCTCAGGTGGGGGAATGTGTGGCAAGTGTGAGGTTCCTGGAAACAGAGCAGACCAGTCTAGGGTGCCAGGAAGTCTTGGGTGGGGGTTGTCTGAGTCTCGTGGAGCGACCATGTGACTGGGAGAGGGTGTAGTCCAAGACTCCCTGGGGGCCACATGGCTGTGGGAAATTCCCGTGCCTCTCCAGTCCCCTCNTAAAGTGTGGGTTGATGCCCCCCATTTCCTATAATTCCTAGCTATCCCCAGGGCAGGCCTGGTACCCATTATAGCAGCCCCCTTTTCTTTGGCTTCCAATCCTAAAGGGATCTCCGCCCTATGGCCATGTGAGTGGCCTGTTTGGGGCTTGGGTGGGAAGTGAGCTCCCTGAACCTCCCACCCCCCCCACCCTGTGCTGAGGGGGGAGGGGCCAGAAACTCCAGCTAGAAGCCCCTTCCTCTTGGCAGCCCTTCCCCCACCCACATGACTGAGGATGGGCACTGGGTTTCCCAGGAAACAGTAGGAAGAAAAGTGCTGGGGCCAGACTGGCTGGGGCTGGTGGAGCAGTGGCTTGAGGGAAGGTAGGGTGCACAGAGCTAGACAAAGGTGAGAGCTGTTTCCCTCCAGTCCCCTAGGCCAGGGCAGTCTACCCGGTCCCAGGGGGTGTCCCCAGCATCAGCCTGTGCAAGGGTGGGGGCGAGTGGGCCTGTGGATCCCCTGGTCCTGACTTGGGTCCTCCTGTCCTTTGTAGGGCTATCCTTGCTGTCCTGGACACCCTGCAACCTGCTCAGCATCTACCATGGGAAACCCCGCTTCGAGGCTTGGCTGCCTGGGGGAGCGGAGGAACCGCTCACACACCAACCCTAGGACCCACACCAGCTCCAGGACCCGAGGGGATCTCTCTCCATCCGCAGCTCCTCAGAGCCCACTTCCACCAGGGATCCCCTGGGCCTGGTGGGGCTCTCGTGCTGTCCAGGTGACGGAGGTCACAGAGACAGTGGTGACAGAGACAGTGGTGACAGAGGCCGTGGAGATGGGGCCTTGCAGGCAAAGAAGGCAGCCAGCCCAGGTGAGGAAGGCCAGCTCTAGAGTGTGGGGAGTCTAAGTGGAGGCCAAATGAGGTAAGTACATCCTTCTTGCAGGCATCCCAAGCACTCCTGGACACACTGTGCAGCTGGCTGGATGGCATGGAGGAACTGCAGGCCTCCCAGGGACCCTTGGCTGCAGATGCTACTTTGGCTGCTTCCCAGCTGCGGGAACAGGAGGTATAGGGCTGGGAGATAGGGACGGGGTGGGGCGTACTTTCATCCTTTGAGCTTCAGGTCAAGCCACTGGCAAATAATGGTGGTTACCATGTGCTTGGATACAATAGATCTGGTACCCAAGGGTGGGCTGCATGCACATACCTGTTAATGTTCCCATGGCCAGTGATCCTCCTGGATAAAAAGGGAGGGGCAGTGGTGGGAGGATGGGCAGGGACCCCAGAACCCTGCACAAGCCCTCTGACCTCATTTCTGGTAGCTGCTCCTGCGCCTGCTGAGGGAACGTGCACCACAGGTGGAGCCAAGATTACAAGAAGCTGGGAGTCCAGCAGAGCTGTGCACACAGTGGCACCGCCTGGTACAACAGGCAGAAACCAGGTGAAGCCACAGATGGGGGACCATGAGGGTTCTAGGGCAGGAAGGGCAGGATGGACAGCCCCTCCATCTTTGCCCCAAGGTGGAGACTCCTGGGGCAGCTTGTCCCAGCAGCACAGAGCTTTGAAACAGCCTGCAAGGCTTTGCTGGTGGAACTGAGCCCAACTGAACAGCTACTGGCTGAGCTGCAGCCGGGGCCCAAGTACCCTGAGGAATCTTTGCTGTACTTCCAGGTATGGCCCAGGCTTGAGGTGGGAGTCTGTGGGCTGTCACAAGCTCAGTGTCTTGTGCTTGTTCACAGGAGGTGTGCGAAGGGGTTGTGGTACGTGCCAAGGACCTGGAAAGGGTTTTGGAGACTGGACAGAAGCTGGCAGAGCTCCTCACAAGTAAGTGGACCTCAGCCCAGTCACCCTCACCAAGATGTGCTCCGGGAGCCCACAGAAAAGCCTACCCTTAGCCCAGGGCAGACATCTGTGCCATTCCCAGGTACAGGACCCAGTCCCTGAGTCCAAGGCCTCAATGTTTTTGTCCTTGTTGATGGTTCCCAAGGACCCTTCTACTGCCCTCATCCCTGCTACCTGTTGTTGGTTGTTTTTCTACTTTTTTNCTCTTTTTGAGGGCCCNCCTCCTAGCTCCCAAATAAATACACACNGAGACTTACTATTACTTATGAATGCCCGGCCTTAGCTTGGCTTGTTTCTAGCCAGCTCTTCTTAACTTAAATTATCCCATCTATCTTTTGCCTCTGGGTTTTTACTTTCTCTATTTCTGTATAGCTTTCATTATTCCTTTGCGGCTGGCTGTGCTGCTGGGTGGCTGGCCCCTGGTGTCCTCTCCTTCTTTTCTTGTTCCTTCAATCCTCTTCCCAGATTTCTCCTTCTATTTATTCTCTCTGCCTGCCAGCCCCACCCATCCTTTCTCCTGCCTCACTATTGGCCACTCAGCTCTTTATTAGACCAATCAGGTGTTTTAGACAGGCAAAGTAACACAGNTTCACAGAGTTAAACAAATANAACATAAAAGAATGCAACACATCTTTGCATCATTAAACAAATGTTCCACAGCATAAACAAATGTAACACATCTTAAAATGATATTCCACAACAGCTACTGGCCCCCCCAGTTCCCCTTCAATGTCAGTATTTCCTCCCTGGCCTCTTGTTCTGGCTGCAGGCGACCAAGCTCAGCTGGTACGACAGCAGCTGGATCAGTTCCAGGAGCGTGTGCGGTTGACAGAGTCACAAGTCGCCTGTGCCCAACAGAAGCTGCTGTATGCTCAAAGGACAGTGTCCTCCAAGTCCTCACCACTAGCAGTCTTGGAGGCCCAGGTTGAACTGGAAGGGTCTGCCTCAGCACATCCAGGGTTCAAGGATCAGAAGCAGGTGTTTGTACCCCCTTGACTTCACATAGAAGAAAGACCTCCAACCTACCTCATGCCTTCTGAGGAGACCGCAGCCCACTGTACCAGGGAGCTAGCGTGGCTGGGAGTGCATACTTTCTGTCCCTGGCTAGAGCTGGTTAGAACGATGCTGATTTCCTCCCACAGTTGAGTGTCCAGCTGGCCCAGCTAGCGGAGCGGCTTGAACAGCTGGCACAGTGGGCAGAGGCTTCTCANCATGCAGCAGCACCCACAGTGACCATCTGGAATCAGAGCCCCTCATCAGGTACACCAGGGCCTTGGGGGTACCTGGGAGTCTTTGGAAAGTCACTGCCAGGCCTGGGGGCAGGACTAGGCCCGTGCTCAAGAAACCAAGGTGGGGTGAGTGTGAAGGTCTTGNNAAGGCTGGGCTCTCAAGTGATCATGTCTCTCCCTAGCTGTGCTTCAGGCAGACACAAAGCCCCTGGAGGGGCACTGGTTAGAACCTCAAGAGCAAGACACTGAGCTGAAGGCCATATGGGAGCCAGCTGTGCAGATTTTGTGTGGCCTCAAGGAGCAGGCAGCCATTGAGGAGCTGAGGCCTGAGGGTGACTGGAACCCAGCCTTGCAGGTGCCTTGAAAAACTAGGGGGAGGACAGTATCACNAAGAGTCCCTTGGGAGGAGAGGTGACTCCAGGGACACTAGACAGATAGAGTACTCTGAGGCTGAGCTATTATTTCCTGGTAGGAGGAACTGAGGCAGAGGACTCTGGGAGTGAAGAGAGTATAGCATCGGGGAAGGGAAGTGGGGGCTACAGAGCCAGCTGGAGAGACTTCTGGTGATGACTTCATGCCTCAGCTTCCAGCTTCTGACAGCCCCAAACCTCCATTTAAGGCCACAGCTCTCCCAGTGGGGTCAGGGCTTGAGATCAGACCATCTCTGACNGCTAAGCAGGACATCTCCTCTTTGGACAGCTCTGTCAAGCCTCTAGGCTGTATAGGTAGGGGTAGGAGCTGACGTATCTACATGCCTTTTCTAGCAAGTAGAGCTCTTAATTAAGATCAAAACATTGCTGTGAATGAGTCCCGTTTATGCTCAACTGGAAAGAAAATACGTCAGAAGCAAGATAGAAAGAAATTGACTTACTTCTGACGCACAGTCTGGGATGGTCCAGTGTTTATTGCAACCAAGAGGCAAGAGTGGGCTCTGCCTCCACTTGGCCCCCTTTTCTATAACACAGGAGTGGCTGGGATGCATGAGACCCTTCTTGAGGTTTGCTCTTCGCCCAGAAGCTCTAGGTTCCCTCTCTTGTTCTCAGATTTCTTTCTATTCTTGGGACTCTGATGGTTTCCTGGGCCGCTGGAACCGGCTCTCACCAATGGGGAAGTTGAAGCTGTGGTTATACCCGGACTCAAAGTTCTGAGGGCTGAAAGTTTGAAATGGACAGGGCTGCCTCCTGAAAGCTGTGAGGAAGGGTCTTTCTCCTTGCTACGTACACTGTGCCTTCTTCCTGTGCCCTCTGGGTATTTTGTGTCCTCTTTCGTATGTGTACGTTTATATGTATGCATGTGTGCGCACCTGTGCAGAGGCCGCAAGTCGGCATCTGGTGTCTTTCTCAAGCACTCTCCACCTTACTGTTTTTGAAGATTTATTTTGTTTTTAATTGTGCATGTTTGTGTGTGTGTGTACGTATGTACACATGCGTGTGGGTATACACAGAGACCAGAAGAAGGCGCCAGATCTACTGGAGCTAGAGTTATAGGCAGTTGTGAGTTGCCTGACCTATGTAACTAGGCCCTCTATAAGAGCATCAAGTGCTCTTAACTGCTGAGCCATCTCTCTGTCCCTCCACCTTATTTTATGAGCTGGGGTCTCTCTCCCTGAACGTGGAGTTATTATTTGTCTAGACTGGCTGGTCATCANGTCCCAGGAGTCTTACCTCTGCCTCCCTGGTGCTGGGATTACCGGTGTGCCACCATACTGATTTGTTTTGTTTGTTCGTTGTTTACATAGATGCTAGGGATCAAACTCAGGTCCTCACGCTTTGCAGCAAGTACTTTACCTGCTGCGCTATCTTCCCAGTCCCCAAATCCCCCCTCTCCTTTTAAGGGCAGCAGTCACATTGGTGCCTACATTCCACTATGCTCTCACCCTACAGTTAGTTATACATACAACTGCCTCTTTCTAAGTAAAGGCTGGGATTTCAACATGGGAATGGGTGGTGGTGGTGGTGGTGGTGGTGATGGTGATGGTGGTGGTGGTGGTGGTGGTGGTGGTGGTGAATACAATTCACCCACAGGAAGGATCTTGCTGGCTTTCTTCACCTTGCCCTGAACATCCGTACAACACTGGGTGTGGCTGCCCTCCTCATACTGAAGAGGCCTAGGAGTAGACGGACTGGGCCAGCATGTGCAGTCTTCTTGCTAATGTGGTGGGCAGTGTGAGGATAGGGTGAATGGCATAAAGAAGAGGGCTCAAGACGTGAGGTACACAGAGGAAAATAGATTTCACCCCTTCGGCTTTTCCCACTGGGAGAGCCAACAGTACACCAGGCTACTCTGATGGCAGGAGTTCCTATGGGGACAGCAAACCTTGGTGGTGTCATGGCTAAGGAGGANAGGAGACACTGCCTATGGGAGCTCCTGCCACTTGGGCCTGCTGATGGACCTGCTGGGCTGCTGGGCTGCCATGTCTAGCCCCTCCTGTGAGAGGTGAGCCTGCTCGCCAGCTGTCCCCACCCCACTGGCACTGGCCCTCTACCCTGCTTATATCTGTCCATCTCTTCTCTAGGATACACACCCTGGAAGGGATTCTGTTGCTTGTGGGCCACCTTGTAGAGAAGCTGGTCTCGTGCTCCCATAGGCTGAGCCGGGCTGAACCCTTGGGGACCAAGGTGGGACCAGTGGCCAGAGGCTTTGGCTTGCANAGTAACTGTGGACCAATCCACAGTTAGCCTAATGACACAGGCTTTAGTGCCCTGGACCCTCTGTCCTTGAGCCACACCCTCTGTGAGANCATTTGATCTCTAGGAGGAGCTAGCTGGAAGGCCTGAAGTTCTGGGTAGGACTGCTGAGAGGCTGGAGGATGGGGGCATTGGTGCAGGAGAGGCANTGGAGTGGTGGGTAATTTGGGGCATGGGTTCCTCTAGTTCCCTAACATTGCTCCCTAATACATAGGTGGTACAAGCCCAGAGCTGGGTGCTAGAGGAGCTGCCTGGGGCCTTGAGCCTAAGGTGCTGGACTCAAGCCCCAAGGGAAGTACTGGCTTTGAGGAGTCTTGACCAGGGGCCACCTGGGGATCTCGGGAGTAGAGCTAAGGCTTGCCTCCTGGGGAAGATTCCAGAAGCTCAGAGCTGGAGGCCTTGGTGGGCAGACGTCATCATGGAGAACTGGAGTCATAGGAAGCCAGAGCATAGCAAGAGGAACCAGGAGAAAAGGGACCAGTGGGTACAGATGGAACAGGGCCACCAGGAACAGGTAAGGGCAGACAGATACATACTCTGTTCATTCCTGGGCACATAAAAGGGACTTGGTGTCACCTCACAGCAAGGGGCCAACATACACTTGGGTCTTGTGGGAGCACTACCTATATTGCCTTGGTCATGGAATAAAGTGGTCTAGGGTGTACTTCACACCCCAAGCCACAGAAAGCACTGAAACATTCCCCAGTAGGACCTTGTGGACAGTTTTCTGGCAGCTGGGCAGCAGGACAGGGATGGACAAGGCTGGCCTGACTATACCTGGGGGAAATGTGAGCCTGACAAGCGCCCCATCGTGTTGGAGCCAGGGCTCCCCAATGGCCAGAAACAGCCACACAGCATGGTCAGAGCAAGGAATATGGAAGGGACAAGTACACCAGTGGCCAGAGGCAGGCCCAAGGTCCGAGGAGCCTTGGTGAGCAGGTGTGAGTGTGGGCCTGTGACAGTGGGGAGGGCAGAGCCTCAGGAACTGCCCCCAACCCCTANATAGAAGGCTAGACACCCCTGTGCTCTACAGGCAGCAAGAGGAGCTCTGATGGTTCGTGTTGGAGGTGGCTGGGCAGCTCTGGATGAATTTTTGGTCAAAAATGACCCAGTCAGAGGTGAGAGCTGTGGGGAGGAAGGGACGTGCAAGTCATCAGGGCCTGGATGGAGGTGGGTGGGTAGGAGCGGTTTGGCATCCGCTTTGGCCCAGCAACCTGGGATCTCTGAGCAGCCAAGGGGAGGACCAGCCAGAAGATCCACGAAAGATTCCTGTGCTGGACCCCTAGTGTGCCAGCCGCTGAGGTCATCACCCTGAGGCTCTGGACATCCATCCGAATGGGCTCTAGCAGACCCCTGTCTCAGAAGGTGAGAGCCAGCATGGGCTTCAGAGTCAGGGAGCAGGTCCTCCAGATGGACTGGGGACCTTCTTTGAGCCCAGGTGGAGGAACTGAGCTGAGGAAGCCTGGCCACCCCTTTCAGACAGGGCTGCCGATTGGCAAAGAACACAAAGACCCCAGCTCCTACAAGGTCCAAACCGTGGAGCAGCCCCCTGAGGAAAAACCGTGAAGACTCTAAGATCGAGCAGACAGGGACAAGGAACAGCGGCAGAACTCGTTCAGGGACTGAGCAGGAGCTGGGGCCACATAGTCCCAGCACGCAGGGTGGGGTTGTGGCTTTCACCCTCAGCAATAAAGAGGAGTTTGGGGAACTGAAACTCTCTGGTGGGCCTTCATTTCCCTTGCAAACGCCATTCAAAAGCCACAGCNCCGAAGCAGGTTGCTCCCCACCCCCACCAGAGCCTGCCCTGCATTCTTTTTCAGTGACTTGGAGCAGGGAGGGAAGAAGGGAGGGACTTTGCAACTCAGCAGCCTCTCCCAGCGTGAGTTGCCCAGAGGTAGCCCTGCCCCGTGCCACAGTTTGCGCTCACCTGCCCCCTCCACCTGCTTGTCCGTGCCCAATGGGGCGTAAGCCCCGCCTACCGCCCTCAATGGGGAAGGGACTTGGGTCACCAGAAGGAGGGGCCGTGCAGATTTAAATGCTTGTGGCGCGGGGCTGGGGTGTGGAGGGAGCAGAGAGACCGAGGACGGACACGGCACCAGCCCTTGTCACAGCAGGTGGGAAAATAAGGACAGGTTGGGGAAACGAAACTGAAACACCTGTGGGAGCCAGAGGCCAGTGGCCCCAGGCAGACATAGTGAGGGACCCAGGGGCCCAGAAGTCTGGGCCCCATTTACCACCCTGGGCAGTCTGAGCTCAGGATTAGAGGTGAGAAGCCCCTGAGCCCTTGGAGTGGGGAAACTGAGGCCCTTGCCAGGCTGCTGTGCAGTCGGGGNGTGTGTGGGGAGTANCTAGTGGTTCCAGCAGGATATGCGGTGTGCTGTTTGGCCCTGCAGTTGGGGTACTCCTTGTACCCCTTTGCAAGAAGTGAGGTTAGTGGTGGGGAATCCTATGAGAGAGGCATTTGGGCTGACAGTCNAGAGGCTCCTGGCAGCCCTGATTGGGTGAGGGAGGCGTTGCGGATTCAAGGAGGAGCTACCAGCTGTCCAGGGTGAGCAGCCACAGGGATGACCCCTTGGGTGGTATCAGGACCCTGGGAAGAAGAAGAAGGGAGCAGGGCTGTGTCCCTACCTCCATTTGCTTATCATGCCAGGCTTGTACAGGGCCGTTGACTTCTGTCTTTCGGGCAAGGTACACTTGATGCCCTCCTTCCTGCTGCTCACAATGGGGCAGAGGCCACGTTTTCTGTCCCCATGTGCGCTGGGCTGAGTCTGCCCAGCCTCCTCATTCTCTTCTGATCTAGCTCAGTGCAGCNGCAGCAGCGGGGCCCTTGTGCCCATCTTTGTCGCAGCCTGGGATGAGGGCCCACCCTTCAGTGTGGTGACAGGTGGTGTCTGATGCCCCAGGGATGCTGACCCACTCGGCTCAGAAATGACCCTTTTTCCTCTTGGCAGCTAGGGCAGCATGTGGTGGGCCTCTAGGGAGGCAGGAAGGACTTACAGCTCTTTTTGCCAGGGGAATATATGCTGCCTGCCTTCTCCAAACCCTTCATGGATTACTTAGGATGCAGTCCCAGACCTGGGACCCTGATCCTTTGCCTTTATTGACACTTCCTGGATCTCCTGCCCTCCTTGATGGAGCTCTGTATACCCCTCAAATTCTTGACCCNTATGTCTGGTTGTCTTCTCAGGCAACCACTGAGGTTGCCGTGTCTACTCCTCTACCCTCCTGGAAAGGGGCAGGGCCCAGGGAGAGTCATACCAGGTCCAAGGTCACCCACAAGCCAACAGGGAGTGGCTGCCAACCACAGGCTGCATCTCACACACCAGAACTCAGTCTCTCAGCCCCACCCCTTCCCCAGAGTCCCTGCTCCCTGGATCTTGGTCAGTGGCTTCCCACCCTGAATCTCCTCTTTGTTCAGGGAACTTGAGCGGCTTGCTTAAGCTTGTGTTGGCTTTTCACTCGGGCCTTTGCCCTTCTGCACAAAGCATGCTTGTTAGGGCTGGCTGTCCATGACCAGGGCAGGAGCCACTCAAGACCATGCCCGTCTGGCAGTCTCTNTCCCTACTGTAGTCCTAAGGCTCTGTGTCCCACCCTTGCTGGGCAGTGAACTGCTTGTCCTGGATTCCCCCCTTCATCCAGCCATATGTCGAGGGACAGTTACTCAGTCTCTACTACCCATGGGCCTCTCTCTTATGCTCTTCTCTGTNCTGGGCAGCACATGCATGGTTTCCTCCAACTCAATACTTTGTAGGGGGGCAACAAAGATACCTGAAGCAATGTTGGGAAGCAGAGTCTGGGATGAGTCATTAAGAGTGGTCTTAGGACACGCCATGGAGGGGACAGGAGGCAAGGTGATGGAAGAGGCTGGTCCTGCTATGCTGTTTAACTTGTCCCCTGTGTCTACCACAGTCACACTATGCCTCAGGACCAGTCTCTCCGATGCCATTGAGTGTCTTCTTGAGGAAGTGCAGGAGGAGAAATCTGTGGGATGGCACCTGGTCCTGTTGTGGCTTTCAGGCCATAGTGGGCATTTGTTACCTCTTCCAGTTATTTAGGAAAAAATAACCATTGATTCACTACAACTGTTGGCTGGGGTCACTGGGACATCCAGACCCTCTTCCCTGGGAATCTTCTCTTTGGCCAGACAAGCTGTGTACTCTCATTTACTGCCAGTGCCACGTGGCTATGAGGACTGCTACATCCATGGTGTAGTGGCCCCTCTCCCCTTGCCANTCAGGTCTGCCCTCACAAGTGTTTCTTTTTCTGTGGACCCTGGAAATCACTCTCCCAGTGTGTAGGGCCACTGTTCCTAGGCCTTGCTTCCTGGGCCTGAGCAGCTCTTCTGGGACCCAGCACTAGGGAAANTTATGTTTAAGAAGAGAAATACTATGTCCTAGGGATGGTGCCTAGACTGCAGGGTGTCACCTGGGAGCCAAAGTCTAGGCTGTGCCTTTAACAGCTGTCCCTACACCCTATGTGCCCCCAGCTTCTGTTGGACAGTGAAAAGGGCCATGGCTAGTTTCACTGACCACTTGGCTTTCCCCCAGTGGATACCTNATCCTCCATGGCCAAGGAACTCCTTAATTTGTTCTCCTTAAAGACATGAGACAACCATGAAGTAGCCCTGTGGCCACCCCAATCTGATAAGAGACCCCAGTACTCTCAGGCTCTAGGAGCTGGTGGGTGTTCCTAGGGTCCATGTCACTGTCATGGTCAGTGAGTGGCTGACCAGCACTCTCCCCCACTAGAGTTGGTCTGCCCTTGCACCTGTTTCACTTAATGTCCATTCTTGCCCAGGAGTTGGAGATTGGTGGCAGCTGTACCCCAGGCACTGGATTTGGGCTCTTACTCACTCATGAGCCTATCAATAGCCCCTTCACTGTTCTAGGGACACCTGATCTTCTAGTTCTTTCTGGGACTCTGTGTGGCTAGACCCATCTAACCGCCGCCCCCCTCAGGCTCCTCAGGTCTTCATCAGCACCTGGACTTTGTTGTTGTGTGTGAGGGCCCTTACTACTCCCTGCCTAACAGATAAGTCAAGACANGCCTGGGAGCCCTGGGGTCAGTCCCTGCTACAAGCATACTGCCAATGCCTGGGCTGCTTTCTTCAGAGAGGTACAGCCTCTCTGTACCTGGTAAAGGTTTATGCATCCAAGGGCCCTTACCACTGTGTTCTTGTCTGTCCCCTGTTCTGGGAAACCTTTCCCTGGCCAATTTGATTCTTGGCCTATCCTCTGCCACCCTCTTGGGTTGGTTTCTGACCTCCTTTCAGGCCCCTAGGCTAAGTTGTGGGAGGCAGGAGGCATTGGCCCCCCGCAGGAGGTAGGCCGACTATGAGGAGGAACTCTTTCACAGTACAGGGACATCAAGGGAATCTATGGATTTGAGAGTTTGGGATGTATTAATCAAGACATTCATCCCAAGGTAGAGCCCTGACCACCCTGCCTTAGGACTTACCCTTGGCAAAGGGTTCTGTTCCATGTTGAGGTTTACTATTTTGGTTTGGGGCCCCTAACAATGCAGCTGCCTGGGCCTTCCCCCACAGCTGTCCAACTGGTCACTCCCTGTCTTTTGTGATCTTACTCCTGCCATCTGTGTCTTATATACTCTTTTTCCTTGCTCTATGCTGCACCCTGAAAGCACCTCGCACCCCTGAAGAGCTGAANGGTGGTCCTGATGCTGGCAGCCTGGGCTCTGGATGCTCTGCTGCAGGTTGGTGGTGGACACTGCTGACCCTGTGCCGGTGTCTGCCTGGTTGTATGCCTGAGGCCTGAGACTNGGAGGGGCAGGTTGGCACTAGGATACCCCACCCCAGAAGGCTCAGGACCAGCCTGAGGGAGGAAATGAAGAGTGACATTTTACCAAAGCTACCNCTGGAATGTCATCTCAGTAGTAACCCGAAGGGCTGTGACTTGATAGCCTGCAGAGTCTCCCCCAAATCAAGGGCCTGAACCTGTCACAGGCCCTTCAGGTAGGGCAATTCTCAAAGGAGCTAGTAGGACCATCTGCTCATAGCCCTCCCTAAGTTGGACAGTTTCTAGTCTACCAAATCATGTGTTATCAAAGCCTGGTGATATTATCATCCACAGGATAAGCTATGCACCTGCCTTGGCCATGCTGCCCAACCAGCCAACCTTGCTCCAATTTCCCTGCCTTTCCCATTTCATATGTGGTGTAGGCATTGGTGAGGAACCTTGAAGGTAGCTGATGATAGCACAGAGGCTCCTGAGAACATAATGCAGAGGCCTGGGCCAAAGGAGCAGGAAGTCTGGCTGAGAAGTG
This sequence comes from Neotoma lepida, assembly GCA_001675575.1. Lineage (NCBI taxonomy): Eukaryota > Metazoa > Chordata > Mammalia > Rodentia > Cricetidae > Neotoma > Neotoma lepida. The sequence goes on along the minus strand of LZPO01034882.1, from coordinate 558,708 downwards.
ATAGGATGAGCTTTGAGATGCCATGGCAAAGCCATGAGGACTCAGATGGGTGTGAGGTAGACCAGTGGACAGCCAGCATGCAGTGGTACCCATTGAAGCACCTTTGAGAACAGAGTGTAAGGGGAAGTGTGATGTGTAAGGGCACTAAATGACCTTTATCCAGAAGGACACAGGACAAGCTAGGATTTCAGGACTGGCTGGCTCAAGCTACAGCTGTACAGATCCAAGGACAGGCCAAGAATCTTTTGATTTATTGGGCACATGAGAACAGAACAGAATCCTGTTACAGGAAGAATCTGTCCTCAGTGACCAGATTCAAAGTCTGTCTGTTAAGTTCCACAATATAAATGTGTGTTGGGGAGAGGTAGACAGGCCCCTCCCAAAGTTCATTCGAGGACCAGCCTGGATGAACTTCTGAGCAGAGAGAATGTTCTGGCAATGTTGAGGCTGTGGACTAAGAGAGCACACAGTGCACAGGCTTAGTTTACAGGGTGGTTGTCTTCTCCCTGAGCAGGTCTGCCATCTTCTAGAGATGCCAGGTGCATTGGATTGGGGCCAGCAGGGCTCCAGGATGATCTCATCTTAGTTACATCCACAGAGATCCTGCTTCCAAATAAGGTTACAGTTGTGTCCTGCAGGTTAGAACGTCGAGTTGCCTTTCTGGGCAATCAATTCAGCCCAGCTCAAAAGCCCCAAGCCTTGGCAGAAGCTTAGAGGCCTGGAGCCAAGTGACCCAGGACTCATGCAGGCATGAAGACCCAACATACATCTTCTGAGTTAAGGCAGGGCTGGGNAAGAGGGTGCCTAGGAAGGCCCTAAGCCCTATGCACTAGAACCCTGGAGGCTTGGAGTAGAGGCCAGATGATCNACAGGCTTCTTGCTGGCCTCAGGTCCTTGTGTGTTATGAGTACACTATGCCAGAAATGTGGACAAACATGTCTGTGTCTTTCTATAACGTCAAAATCTAGCGAATGACAACAAATTCCACAAGGTTCAGTTTCAAAATGCAAAGAATTTGCCCTACAATCCCACCGACTCCATAATCTGGCTGTGGAGGTGGAGGCAGTCAAGAAACTCCAATCTTAATTGCGAAAGCAACTTTTATCACCTGTCACACAGCACGCAGTAAATCTCTTTATATATTTATATGTATATGTGTGGTTTAGAGAATGAATACAAGATAAAGGGGCTGCAGCTGGACTCAGAGAGAGTCCTCAAAGTTCTGAGAGTCTATCAATAATATGCCAAATAAGACCAGGAGGGAGCTGCTGTAGGCAGGGTTTGAGAACAAAGCTGTAGAGTCTGCAGGGGGAAAGGCCAAGGCAGGGTCCAAAAACAGGAAATGACAAGTTCAGGTCTAGGTCCTGAGGGACAAAAAGCTGGATGGGCATGNGGTCAAGTAGGGTGCATCAGTGACAAAGGGTAGAGAGTCAAGCTAAGGATGCAGTGACAATTGAGGCATCCTCTGCTTGCGGGTCCTTGATGCACACACCAGGTATCACGTGACTGGTTGATGTATGGCCAGGTCATCACAGTGTTAGATGTCCATCACTTTATGGGCCCCAGGTGAGGGAATTATACCCTTTTCTCAGATTGGCATGTCTGATAAGTTCTTGGGCCTGGTTTCCCCGATATGGTTTTAGTATGCCCATGTGTGCCTACAGTCTCAGTTTACTCTGGTAAATTTATAAGGTGCCTTTCTTTCTANTCCCAGGAATAATAAGTCATTTCAGTCTGTGCGGAAGCTGGTGCCTGACAGATGGTACTGTCTGTGGATCCNCCCAGAGCCTGCAATCTGCTTCCCTCAAAATGGCAAAAGCCAAATTGTAAAATGGAGTCTCCTAGGGCAAAGCACAGCCTGAAAACACACAGTTTTGTACAATATGCTGTAACTTAAAGTAGGGCACAGCCTGATCTCAAAACTGTGACCATACTGTCTCTTGCATTGTCTGATTTCTTTGGGCAGCCTGTCTTAATCCCTCCTGAAGGGACTTGCAGGTCAGGGCGTTTCTCCCCCCAACAATGAGATTCACTCATGCCCTTGGAGNGCCCTTGGCTACCATGGACCTCTGTGGCTGCTCAGGGGTTCTCCTGTCCTCACATCTGGATGTGGATTCAGGACTCTCTCAGCTTAGATGGATCATGGGAGTATCTGACTCCCATGATCATATCTTTCCCACTTGCCCAGCCATTCAGGGTCCCTGACTGAGTCTTTCTATCCCCTACAGGTCACACGTGAACCTTAAGCAAGTTCTGCACTACCAATTGTCCGTGATGAACGGCCAACCCCCTCCTCGTGATGTCGTGATTGCCAATGGCACTGAGCAGTCCATTGTCCCTAAAATCATGAAGCACCAGTTGGGAGCCAGCACCTGTTCCAGGCGCCAGGCAGAGGCTGCCCCACCTACCACAGCTAGAAGTATTGCTGGGGTGTATGTGGAGGCATCAGGGCAGACCCAGAGCTTCTATGAAGCCATGAAGCAGGGCCTCCTGCCTAATGGGCTTGGGCTGGCTTTGCTTGAGTCCCAGGCAGCCACTGGGGGTCTTGTGGACCTTGCCCAGGGCCAGATGCTTCCTGTGTCTGAGGCCCTAAGGCAGGGTCTGGTGGGACTGGAGCTAAAGGAGAAATTGTTGGCTGCTGAACGTGCAGTTACTGGCTATCCTGATCCCTATGGGGGTGGAAAGCTGGCCCTCTTCCAGGCCATCGGGAAGGAAATTGTGGACAGGACCCTGGGGCGGAGATGGCTGGAGGCCCAATTAGCTACTGGGGGCCTGGTGGACCCAACCCAAGGTGTACGAGTGGCCCCAGAGATAGCCTGCCAGCAGGGCCTTTTAGACAAGGAGACATGGCTCAGCCTCGTGGAATCAGAGCCCAGCATGGATACCCCAGGTTTTCTTGACCCCAATACACTGGAACAGCTGCCATATAGCACGCTGTTGGGTAGGTGTGTGCAAGACCCCGGCTCAGGGCTACCCCTATTACCCTTGAAGACCACCTTCCACACCCTGGGTGGAGCAGCCAGNGCATCAATGCTGCTGGAGGCAGGAGTACTGGACGAGGAGACAGTCCGAGGCCTGCAGGAGGGCACACTGGTGGTGGCAGATGTGGGCACACGTCCCGAGGTGCAACNCTATCTAGAGGGCGTTGGAGGGTTGGCAGGGGTTGTCCTGTTGCCTGGGGGCCACAAGAAGAGCTTCTTCCAGGCTACAGTTGAACACTTGCTCTCAAAGGGCATTGCACTACAACTCTTAGAGGCTCAGGCTGCTACCCGCACCCTTGTGCACCCAGCCACAGGCCAGCGTCTGTGGGTAGAAGAGGCAGTCAAGGAAGGTCTGGTTGGCCCAGAGCTCCACGAGCAGCTCCTGGTTGCAGAGCAGGCAGTAACTGGGTATTATGACCCCTTCAGCGGCTCCTGCATCCCCCTTTTCCAGGCAATGAAGAAGGAGCTTGTGGACAAGCCACTGGCTCTGCGCCTCCTGGATGCCCAGCTGGCCACAGGTGGGCTTATATGCCCAGCCCGCAGATTCCGGTTGCCCCTAGAGGCTGCCCTGCGCTTTGGCTGCCTGGATGAAGAGACTCAGCAACATCTCTCTCAGGCAATGGGCTTTTCAGATCCCACCACGCATGATAGCCTTCACTATGAACAGCTGTTGGCCCGCTCTGTCACTGACCCAGAGACGGGGCTTGCTTTCCTGCCTCTCCCTGGAGAAACCCATGCAAACGAGNCCCAGGGACCCACATTTATTGATCATTGTACTCGGCAGGCCTTGAGCAAGGCCACAACCTCCATCTCTGTAGGGAGGTTCTGGGGCCGGCCTGTATCCCTCTGGGAACTGCTCTTTTCTGAGGCAGTGCCCGTTAAACAGAGGGCAATGCTTGCCCAGCGGTACCAGAAAGGGGCCCTGTCTGTGGAGGAGCTGGCAGCTGAGCTGAAGGCCATTGTTGAGCAGGCTGCAGCCACTGCCAAAGTCACCTTTGCNGGGTTGAGGGACACAGTGACACCGGGAGAACTGTTGAAGGCTGAGATAATCAATCAGGACCTGTTTGAGCAGCTGGAACGTGGACAGACGTCAGCCCAGGATGTGGGCAGCTTGGACTCGGTGCAGAGGTACCTGCAGGGCACAGGTTGCATTGCAGGCCTACTGCTGCCTGACTCCCAGGAACGCCTCAGTATCTATGAGGCCCGTAGCAAGGGGCTCCTCAGACCCGGTACTGCCCTGATCTTGCTTGAGGCCCAGGCTGCCACAGGCTTTATCATTGACCCAAAAGAGAACAAGAGATACTCTGTGGAGGAGGCGCTGAGGGCTGGTGTCATTGGACCTGATGTATATGCCAAGCTACTGTCTGCAGAACGTGCAGTTACTGGCTACACAGACCCCTACTCTGGGGAACAGATCTCCCTCTTCCAAGCCATGCAGAGGGAGCTTATTGTCAGAGACCATGGCATCCGCCTGCTGGAGGCCCAGATTGCCACAGGTGGTGTCATTGACCCAGTGCACAGCCACCGTGTACCTGTGGACGTGGCCTACCAGCGTGGCTACTTTGACCAGATGCTGAACTCTATCCTGCTGGACCCATCTGACGACACCAAGGGTTTCTTTGACCCCAACACACATGAAAATCTCACCTACCTGCAGCTTCTGGAGCGCTGTGTACATGACTCTGAGACAGGCCTGCACCTCCTGCCACTTAGTGGCACACGACCCCAGCTGGTGGATAGCTCCACTCGGCAGGCCTTCCAGAATCTGCTGCTATCTGTGAGATATGGGCGTTTCCGGGGGCAGCGCATTTCTGCATGGGAGCTCATTAACTCGGAATACTTCAAAGAGGACTGGAGGAGGCAGCTACTGCGGCGTTATCGGCAGCGCAAGGTCACACTGGAGCAGGTCACTCAGCTGCTGGAGAAAGAAATGAAGAGGTGGGCAGACATTACACTGCCTGCACTGCGGGGACAGGTCAGTGCCTACCAGCTCTTTGAGGCCCACATCATCAACCAGGAGCTCCTGGACCAGGTGCTGACAGGGGCGGTCAGCCCAGATTCCCTCCTTCACAGGGATGATGTTCACAGGTACCTTCAGGGCTCAGGCACTGTAGGNGGTGTGCTATTACAGCCCTCCAACCAATGCATCAGTCTCTATCAGGCCATGAAGCAGAAGCTGCTGGCCCCTGGGGTAGCCCTGGCCTTGCTGGAGGCCCAGGCAGCCACTGGAGCCATCACAGACCCCTGCAGTATGGAGACCCTGTCAGTAGATGAGGCTGTGTGCAGGGGAGTGGTGGGAGCAGAAGTATATGGCAAGCTGAAGCGAGCAGAGCATTCTATCACTGGCTACAGAGACCCCTTTTCTGGAAAAAAGGTGTCTCTGTTCAGGGCCATGAAGAAGGGCCTTGTTCCTATGGAGCAGGCAACACGCCTATTAGAGGCCCAGGTGTCCACAGGAGGAGTCATAGATCCCACAACCCACCTCCACCTCCCTATGCCTGTGGCAGTCCAGCGTGGCTGCATTGATCAAGAGATGGAGGTGGCCTTGTCCAGCTCTCCTGAGACCTTTCCCACCCCTGATGGCCGGGGACACACCAGTTATGCCCAGCTTCTAGAGCAGTGTCTCCAGGACAAAGCCTCTGGGCTTCACCTCCTGCCCCTGACAGAAGATACTCCTGCTATCCCCACTGACACAGAAATCCAGGAGACCCTGCAAGCATCAGCTGNCACTGAGGATGGTTTGTCCCTCTGGGATTTGCTCACCTCTTGCCACTTTACAGAGGAGCAGCGCAGGGGCTTCCTTGAGGATGTGAGGGTTGGGAAGACTTCTGTGTCACAGCTACAGGACACCGTGCGTAGCTGGGTGCACGAAGCAAAGCTCCTGGCCCGGGCCCGCATCACAGTGCCAGGCCCACGGGGTGAGGTCCCTGCCATTTGGCTACGAGATGCTGGTATTATTACCCAAGAGACACTGGAAACATTGGCACAGGGCATACAATCACCTGCTGAGGTAGCCAAACAGCCTGCTCTGAAGGCCTGCCTCTGGGGCACAGGCTGTGTGGCCGGTGTGCTTCTGCAGCCCTCAGGGACCAAGTTGAGCATTGCCCAGGCTGTAAGGGATGGCCTCCTGCCCACAGGCCTGGGCCAGCAGCTGCTGGAGGCCCAGGTGGCATCTGGCTTCCTTGTCAACCCGCTAACCAACCAGAGATTGTCGGTGGAGGGTGCAGTGAAGGCCGGCCTGGTGGGCAGGGAGCTGAGTGAACAGCTTCAGCAGGTGGAGAGAGCTGTCACAGGATACTCAGACCCTTATTCAGGAGGCTCCCTTTCTCTATGGCAGGCCATGGAGAAGGGCCTTGTCCCCAAGAGTGAGGCCTTTCCTCTCCTACAAGTCCAGCTGGCCACGGGGGGTGTTGTGGACCCTGTCCATGGAGTGCACCTGCCCCAGGCAGTGGCCTGCAAGCTTGGCCTCCTGGATGAGCAGACAAGCCAGGTGCTGACCACCTCTGAGGAGGAAAACAAGTTCTTCTTTGACCCCAACTCCCGTGAAAAAGTGACATACCAGCAGCTCAAGGAACTCTGCATGCTTGATGCTGACACTGGCCTGTGGCTGCTACCACTGCCCCAGGACACTGTGCTTGAGGTGGATGACCACACTGCAGTGGCACTGAGGGCTATGAAGGTGCCCATCAACATGGGGAGGTTCCAAGGACACAGCGTGTCACTCTGGGACCTGCTACACTCTGAGTATGTTGGAGCTGAAAAGAGGCGGGAACTGGTGGCACTATGTTGTTCTGGGCGGGCTGCTGCCCTGCGGCAGGTCATCAGTATGGTCACCACTCTGGTGGAGGCTGCAGAGAAGCAGCCCCCACAGGCCACCTTCAAAGGGCTCCGGAAACAGGTTTCAGCTGGGGACTTATTTAGGTCCCAGCTGATCAACAAGCAAACACTGGATGAGCTCAATCAGGGGAAGAGGACGGTCCAGGAAGTGACAGAGATGGACAGTGTAAGGAGGTCCCTGGAAGGTGGCAACTTCATCGCTGGGGTCCTTATTCAGGGTACAAAAGAGAAGATGAGTATCCCAGAGGCTTTGAGAAGGCACATTCTNAGACCAGGCACTGCCCTGGTACTGCTAGAAGCACAAGCAGCCACCGGTTTCATCATTGACCCTGTGGAGAACCGGAAGCTAACTGTAGAGCAGGCCTTCCAGGCAGGGATGTTTGGCAAGGAAACCTATATGAAGCTGTTATCAGCTGAGCGTGCTGTCACTGGCTATACGGACCCTTACACTGGGGAGCAGATCTCTCTTTTTCAGGCCATGCAGAGGGACCTCATTGTCAGGGACCATGGCATACGCCTCCTCGAGGCTCAGATTGCCACAGGAGGCATCATCGACCCTGTACACAGCCACCGTGTGCCTGTGGACGTGGCCTACCAGCGTGGCTACTTCAATGAGGAGATGAACCGCATCTTGGCTGACCCAAGTGATGACACCAAGGGCTTCTTTGATCCTAACACGCATGAGAACCTCACNTACCTGCAGCTGCTGGAGCGCTGTGTGGAGGACCCCGAGACAGGCCTGTACATGTTGGAAATTGTAAAGAAGGGAGAAAACTACANGTACATTGATGAGGCCACAAGGCAAGCTCTGAGATCCAGAACTGTGAAAATGTACGTAGGGAGGTTTGCAGGCCAGACTGTGTCTGTGTGGGACCTGCTGTCTTCTCAGTACTTTACAGAAGGAAGGAAAAGAAAGCTTTTGCAGGAGTACAGAGCCCAGAACAAAGGCATAGAGACACTGCTGGAGGTTATCACCTCCACCGTGGAAGAAACAGAGAAGCAAAACCAAATGTTCAAGGTGGCAGGCATCCATGGTGACGTGACCGCTGCAGAACTGTTCAACTCTGGGATCCTTGATAAGAAGACCCTGGATGTGCTTCACAGTGGGGACAGAGGGTGCCAGGATCTCCACCAGCTGGAGCATGTAAAAATCTACCTGGAAGGCAGCCGTTGCATTGCTGGGGTGACTGCACCCCTCACCCAGGAGGTAATGAGCTTCTATGAGGCCAGCAGAGAAGAACTCATCCCAGCAGGGTTTGCAGCTCAGTTGCTGGAGGCACAGGCTGCTACTGGGTATCTAATGGACCCCCGCACCCACCAGAGGCTGTGTGTGGATGAGGCCATAGCAGCTGGCCTGGTAGGTGAAGACCTGAGAGAAAGNCTTGTGAATGCAGAGAAGGCAGCAAAGGGTTACAAAGACCCAGCCACAGGGGACACTATCCCACTGTTCCAGGCCATGGAAAAGAAGTTAGTTAGGAGGGAGGAGGCACTGAGGCTGCTGGAGGTCCAGGTGGCCACAGGTGGGGTCATTGACCCTCTGCACCACCACCGAGTCCCTCTGGAGACAGCCTGCAGGNGTGGCTGTCTGAGTGATGACACAGTTGTACTCATAGCTGATCAGAAGCTCATGAGGAAAAGGTTTGTGGATCCCAACACACAAGAGAAGGTCACATACCAGGAGCTGCAGGAAAGGTGCCAGAGGGAGGAGAAGTCAGGCTGGGCTCTGTTCCCAGTGGTGAAGGACAAAAAGGACATGGAGTATGTTGATGAAGCCACCAAAAAGGCTCTGGAGGCAGAGCAGGTGGAAGTGACTGTGGGGAGGTACAGAGGCCAGAGGCGATCTGTGTGGGAGCTGCTGAACTCAGAGTACGTGTCAGAGGAGAAAAAGATTGAATTGGTTAGGATCTACAAAGGTGACACAGCCCGGGCACTGAAGAGAGTGGTAAAAGTTATTCTAGAAATGATTGCAGACCAGGAGGGAAAGAGCAGGCAACTCTGGTTCCGAGGATTAAGAACTCAGGTCACAGCAGAGGAATTGGTCAGCTCAGGTGTGATCACAAGACAGACTCTGAAGGATCTGGAGGAAGGAAGAACCACAGTAGACCAGATTGAAAGAAATAAAGACGTAAAAAGATACCTCATGGGCACTAGCTGCATTGCGGGGGTCCNAGTACCAGTCCAGGGAGAGCCTGGAAGTCAGCAGAAGATGAGTATCTATCAGGCCATGTGGAAGGGCTTGCTGAGGCCTGGCACAGCCCTTGTACTGCTGGAGGCTCAGGCAGCCACCGGCTTCATCATTGACCCAGTGCACAACCGCAGACTGTCTGTGGAGGAGGCCATAGCAGCAGGAGTGGTGGGTGGGGAGATCCAAGAGAAGCTGCTGTCAGCTGAGCGAGCTGTCACTGGATACACGGACCCCTACTCTGGGGAACAGATCTCTCTCTTCCAGGCCATGCAGAGGGACCTCATTGTCAAGGACCATGGCATTCGGCTGCTGGAGGCCCAGATTGCCACAGGTGGTGTCATTGACCCCGTGCACAGCCACCGCGTGCCCGTGGACGTGGCCTACCAACGTGGCTACTTTGATGAGGAGATGAACAGCATTCTGGCAGATCCTGGTGATGACACCAAGGGCTTCTTTGACCCCAACACACACGAGAACCTCACTTACCTACAGCTGCTTCGTCGCTGTGTGCGGGACCCAGAGACCGGGTTATACATGCTGCAGCTGGCAGAAAAGGGATCCAGTGTGCACCACCTGAGCGAGGAGCTGAGACGTGCCCTTCGTGAGGCCCGAGTGACCCCGGGCACAGTCGACTTCCAGGGCCAGAGCGTCTCTGTCTGGGAGCTTCTCTTCTACCGTGAGGTGCCCGAGAGCCTGCGCCAGGATCTGCTGCGTCGGTACCAAGCTGGTGGGCTGACCGTTCAGGACGTGAGCACCACCCTCATCTCACTGCTGTCCCGAACCAAGGATGGGAGCCCACG
>LZPO01034882.1:475292-520158 GCA_001675575.1 Neotoma lepida | reverse complement strand
TTATTCTTCTGCTGCGTTTATTGCTTCGGTTCCTTCCGTTTTATTTCCTCATCCTCTTGTGCTTGGTGATTCTGCCTGGCTGGCTATGCTTAAGAATGAGATGCTAAGCTGGATCTCAATGCTTCTTTTCCAAAGTGGAGCTAATGTGCAGCCACTGTTGGCAGAGCTAGACCTTCTAGCACCATGGAATAGGGACAGAAGAAGTCTTGAGACAACTACATTTTTGTTTTTTTCCCTATCTGCGCTTTTCCGGAAAATTCCAGACACAACCATTAAAAACCAGTCTGCTGAGGCAGCACCCACCCTCTCCAAACTCGCANGCATTTTACTTCTCTGACCTTTTGAGCTGTTTTCAATATAGCTCCCGTAGTATGAAAGGGGCTTCGGAAGGGAGGAAAATATTCTGCCTTATTTTGCTAGAGACCTCTTAAATTTTCAGGGGTGGAAAACGTAATGGCTATGGGGGCAGTGAAGGTGCCTGAGTTTACAGATGTGGTGTCTTGCAGGCCGAGCCTTAGGGTCTTGGGATTGGGTGCTACTCGAGACAAATATCAGGACAGCTCCTCTTCACACAGCACAGATGAACATACACATTTAAACATTGTTTAGGACTTGGGGTCCAGAGTGCGCATTATGCCCACAGGACCTGGCTGGGGAACCATCTCTTGGGTCCACCTGCATGTCATCCGTTTAAGAGGCTACTCTCTCACTAGGAAAGAGATCGTGTTTCCAAACAAATGCGGACTCCTGACTTTAGAGACAGACAATACAAGGACGATGCATCAGTCCTTTTGTCTCTTGTCTCAGCAGTCTACGAGCAGAGTCCAGCAGGGATCAGCCGCTCTTTTCCGCTGCTTTCTGCGAGTGGACTCAATTGAAATAAGGGTGCTGGTAAAACAGGCAGGCGAAGTCAGTCAAGAACGCTACGGGTCGCCGGGCGGTGCACGCACGCCTTTAATCCCAGCACTCGGGAGGCAGAGGCAGGCGGATCTCTGTGAGTTCAAGGCCAGCCTGGGTTACCGAGTGAGTTCCAGGAAAGGCGCCAAAGCTACACAGAGAAACCCTGTAAAAAATAGAATGCTACAGGCCAAACGCCGCAGGCCTCTCCGGGCCTCCAGTCCTACACTTCCGCCCGGCCGGCTCCGCTCCGCTCAGTCCTAGTCGGGTGCGTTAACTGCCTGCTCCGCCCCGGAAATACGTCCCAATCNCCGTCCACGTAGCTAGGGAAAGGTCTATCGCGAGAGTTCCGCGTCCGGCGCCCAGATCGCGCGAGACTGCGGAGGGAGCTGGGGGCTTGTGGCGCGCGCGGCGGCCGCGACGGACGCAAGATGGCGACGGCGACTATAGCTCTCGTAAGTGAGTCCCTCGCGGCCGGGGGCGGCCGTCAGCTGCTGGGGATGAGTCGTGGGCCGGGCCCGGGGCGCGGAGGGCCCCTGGGTGCGCAGCGGCTTGACCCGGGGCCCACACGGATCCTTTTGTGGNGCCCCCGGCACGCGGGGCGGGGGCGGAGCGGGCGCGCGCGGCAGCTGCCGCGACTGTGGCTGTAGCTTCCGGCTCGAGGAATCCAGTTTCCGGCGGCTGGGCGGGGTGGGCTGGCCGCAGGCACCCCAGCTGGGTCCCCGCGGGGCGGTCCTCGCTCTGCTGAGGCTGGGCAACAGTGGTCTAGGCGGCCGGCGGCATTGGGGAGCCGTGGCGCCTGCTCCTGGCCTGCGCGACTGCTCCGGTGTTGGGGGCGCGGAAGGGGCGGACCCATGGCATTTGCTCTGCACCGTGGTGCACAGAAAAGCGGGTTTCCCGTTCTGTTACCCCACGCAGGAGGGCAAGGACATCCTCCCACATCTTTCGAGCAGTCATTCTGTCCCTGGCTCTGTTGGAGAACCCGACAGTCAGTGCCTTCCTTGGTCGCAGGTTTTGTGGGCATCGTGAGACTTTGCTAACCCCATGTCTTGTGCTGGCGAGCCTTGGCCTGCTCGCCTAAATATGTTCCTTGGTCGGTCAGGAATATTCCAGGAGTGTCTGCCCCAGGTCTTCCACCCCACTTACCTCAGGAACCACTTATCTCTTGGACCTAACCCCACTGCAACCCAGCCAGCCTTCTATTAACTGCCACCCTCACCCAGAGGGATGGAGCAAGGTCTGAAAAGATTTAAGCAGGTGGCTGGAGGCAGGACTGGTAGGGTCAAGTAGTATACACAAGCTGCCATTGCTCGGCCCTAGCTGGGAGCTGCACCTTCATACTTGGAAAGGGCACTTGCTCCAGCTTGTGAGGGATAGATCTAGTGTGTGCCATTCACATCATGGCTGGCTTTTTAAGAGATCATGCTCTGCTGCTTGAAGCTACAGGAGCAAATGGTCTTTGTGTAGAGACAGCCAAATGGTTGAGTACTTGATGACTGCCCTTAGGGGGCTATCGGATGATAGAAGAGAGAGGGATGAGATACTTTGAACAGCACTGGAGGAGAGTGGATGCCTCATTTCTGAGTAACCTCTGGTGTTCGTGCAGAGTGAAAGGTTACCTGGAGGGTCAGCTCTACCACAGCTTGGTGCCAGACAGGTAGTGTCATTTTTGAGATGGGCTCGAGATGGACATGGGCAGTAAGTTTCACCATTGAAGCAGTTGGAATAGTCTTTGCTGTCAGTTGACTATGAGGCCCCTAGAGTTGTCTTTTTCTCTTGTTTTGCTGCATCCACAGTGCTCAGTACAAGCCTGGCTACCCAGGAAGCAGCACTGCACCCTGTGAAGGGACCTGAACAGATGGAAGACAGCGTCCTGCAGCCAGTCCTATTCTAGGGGCCTGGCACTGCTATCAATGGTACTAATAACTGCTAGAACCTGTGGCTTACTTCCCAGAGACTAAGGGACTTCGTGGAAGATGGTTCTGTAAAATCTTCGCTGCTGCCTGAGAGCTAGGCCATGCCCCTGCACAAGAGGAGCTTGAGGCCTAGATTTTAGGTGATTTGCCTCAGGTTATTTAATATGTCTTGTAATGGAAGTAACTCTTTGTTCTGAGCTGGTGAAGGGCAGAGCTTGGCTTGTGCACTGAGGCGCTCAGCAGCACTGTCCCTCAAGGGGGCTTCCCCTCTCTTGATGCACCACTGCCTGGTGTTGGGGAGCATTGTGACTGCGAGGCCTCCGTTTCCATTGCCCAAGGTGACAGCATGTAAGTGTTAGGTCTTAAACTGGGCACAAATGGCTAAGATGTATATTAGTGACTACCTGTAATAACAAATGATAGTTTTCTCTACACGTTCCCGGTGATTGGTTAGAACAGAATTCTAGACTGTTGGAGAACTCTCTACAGTTTAGTAAATGGGCTAAACTGGGTGGTTTTCCTTTCCTTTCCGTGTCCATAGGTTTCCCTGGAATGCTCATATGCCTTGTCTGCTGCTTTCAGCACTGTCCCTGTCCCTGGGTGGCTAGTAATTTGGAGAGGCAGGAAGTTATACATGTGCCCCAGGTTCAGCCTTCTCACTGGTGTCTGGCTAGTGCCTGAAGCATGCTTTCACCGTGGGTGTTAAGAAGCAGCTTTTGTTATGTGGACGCCTGTGTCACAGGAGTTGCCATTCTTTTAGTTTTCTCTGGGATATCATTTTTAAGTCACGGTGGAGCTGAGCTAGGCAGTAGTGCACACTTATGTTTGTAGTACCAGGAGCAGCTCCACATACATGCTAGGTCAGCCATACTCTTTGCAATATACTAGGCTGTGCTGCTGTCTCTCCTTCAGTAGTCTGAGAGACCCACTTTGTCCAAGTTGGCCAGCCTCTGGCTTTGTCTCCAAGAATGGGCACAACCATTTCTATGTGTTTTGATACTTGTGGAGCATGTTCTTGAGCTGATGGTAGTGTAAGCACATTCTACTTCCGTTCACACTGCAGTCTCTGAGAAGTTGGGGTGGGTTTTAGGGCCCTTCCATCACATCATCCTACTCCTTACAACATTGCCCACCTCTACCAAGGTCTGTTGGGTGGCAGGGGCTACTCCACTAGGCCATATTAAGAGCTCTATCTCCTGAGGGCTGCCTTTGGACAACAGTGTTCTCTGTGTCTCCTCTGGGGTGGGTCTTAACCAGTGTAGAGAGCTAAGTTCTCAGCTGTCTTCCTAGGANAGCTTTGTACTTTGGCTACTGGGTGTAGGAAGCCTAGATTGAACCAGAGNTTGTGGAGGTACTGGAATAAAGGTTGAGCTTAGAGGCCTGGCCCAAGTGTGTATGGAGTTTGATGGAAGCAGTGCTCCTGCTACCTTGGGAAGGATGGGAGGATACAGCCAGCTGGTCACCCTGTCATCTAATCTGGCTCAATCTGTCAGCAGAAAAGGGTGGCTTTCCTTGGCCTTGGGCTGGAACACTGCTTGCTTTCTGTCCTTTTCTTTTTGTCCCTTCCTGGGAGACTGTCAGCTTGCTCCAGCTGCTGCTCTGCTTTCTGTCAGAACCCTGGGTGGCTGCAGATGTGCTGGCAGGATAGAGGGTATAAGGGCAGTACAAGGTGGGATGAATGCTGGTAATGAATACTCAGCTGACCTTCTTAAGCCCTTGCCTAGCCTCCCTTGTTCTAGATGGGGAAAGCAGCCTGCAGCTTTGGAAGAGGAGAGGGGCTGGGTGATGGGTTTATATCACTATTGTTACATTTCCTTCCTGCTTGCAGCAGGTCAATGGCCAACAAGGAGGGGGGTCCGAGCCGGCGGCAGCGGCCGCAGCGGCGGCGGCGGCAGTGGTGGCAGCAGGAGACAAATGGAAACCTCCACAGGTATTAACCTTAAACATCTTTTCTGTCAGGCCATGCATCCTTGGGCCTAGAGAGAGCTGACTGGGGCAAGTAGGACATGTGGGGGGCGGAATCCAGTGACCAGCCTCTGCCTTGCCCTGCCCCCTCCTCAGCCTGCTTCTGTTTTGCCTCTTTTCTGTGAGAGTCCATCTAGCTTAAGCCTGGCAGGGCCTGGCAGTAGGCTAGCCAGGCAGCAGGGGGAGGAGATGAGGATGATGGGAATAACTACAGCCTAGCCCTTGGTGGTGCTGGCTTTGAGCCATTAGCATTGTGCAGAAGGATGGGCCCTCTGTTTCAGAATGGCAATGGGCAATGTTGTGTCTAGAGCCAGAAATAGGGATTTCCATTTTAGCTCTTTGTTTTCGTGTAAGTCAAACAACAAAATAACATGTAAATCAAAGCACACGTGTCTTGGGGGACACCTCCCCCCCCCACTATGCTTCTCTAGGCTTATTGGTGGGTGTGGATGGATTTTGTTCTCTAGTCACCGACCCATGGGAGTAAGTCTTCTGGGACATGAAGCTGGGCTCTGTTGTTGCTAGGTGATAGGTTCTTTATTCCCGCCTCCACAAAGTCCCAGAAGGTTTCAACAAGGTAGTGTGGTNGCCTCTGACTAGGCCTCCCAGGCACTGGTGTGTGTGTGTTGGGGGGGTGCAGACAGAGATGTTGGTATGCAGCCTGGATCTTGGGAAGTTGTGGGGGCTGAAGCTCTCTGTCCTGACCGGCTGGCCAGTATGCCATTGGTTGGTGGGAGAAGGGCCTTTTGTTCACTAAGACAAAGAAGAGATTGAAAAGTTTCTAGGGGGCTGAGAAGAACAGGCATTTATTTCCATGGTGACAGCCTACTCTAGTGTCACAGCCTCATAGGCCTGGGGCCAGCTGAGAGGGCAGAGGACAGATCTAGTATGAGTCAGACTGTAGCCCTTGGTCCCATCCATTGCCAGCTCTTGAGAGACTTTAGGGTCTTCTTGGGACTATGTCCCAGGGGGGCCTTAGAAGCTTCCTGCCTTTTGACCCTTGACCAGAAACTCAGCACTCTGGCATACATGGTGGGGTTCATGAGTTTTGAGACAGCCAGACCCTGCCTGCCTCCTTTGTACTTCAGTCCTTGCCTGTTACTCCTATGCTAAGGGCCTTCTTAACTCTGCTGTTGCTCTCAAAGGTTGTGTCTGAAAGCCTAGAAGTGTCACCAGAGGTATTTTGAACTGGTTAGATATGTAGACTGGCTCTGTCCATTACTCCTAGGGTCTGCTGGCTCTGACATTGGGCTTTCCCTGTTTTCATGGCTGTTTCTCTCTCCTGCAAACAACTTGGAAATGGCTTTGATAGGAGTAATGTAAACACAGTTCTGGTAGCATTTGATTATGTCTGCAGCAAGTGTACTCCCCTGGCCTGTACCATGTGTTCTATATTCATTTGGCTAGGGTGCTGCTCTGCACCTTGCTTCTGGTATGCTGAACACATGCGTGCCATACAGGAGTGTTAATGGAAGTGGGATGTAGCCTCTTCTAGGGCTCATGAACTGAGGAATAACACTTACTCTCTCTGGGAGGTGTGTAGAAAGAATGCCTTCAGGGCCCCAAAGGGCATTATTGGAGGGAGGCCCCTTGCCGTATTCCAGGGTGGCCCAAGGCGTTCGCAAAGGCTGTTGAGGATACCAAGAGGCTAGAGTGCCAGGTAGCCTGTAAATAATCTTTGAGTCTGGTTCTGTTGTTTTGNCTCTGGAGGACAGCAGAGCTTGGCTGTTCTACAGGAGTTGGGACAGAGACTCTGGGGTCAAATAGTCAACAAGGGGTAGGCACACTGCTCTGNTATGTTAGTTGCATGAGGAGGCCATTGTGCTGCTGGCCCTACAGGGTACTTGTCTGGTTTAGTATGTCTTACCCATGAGTCATGCCTGTGACAGAAACCTAAATGGGGGTAGCAGTGTCTGAAGGGAAGGCCTGCATCCTAACCAGACAGAGGGTAGCTTGTACTGAGGTTTGTTTTACTTTGGTTTAAGAGTCTAGGGATAGAGGGCCTGTGGGGTTTCTGGGACATGAGAAACTTAGGGTTTGCTGCTGAACTACTCCCCTATTTCCTACTCCAGGGCGCAGATTCTATCAAGATGGAAAATGGGCAAAGCACAGGCACCAAGCTGGGGCTGCCTCCCCTGACGCCTGAGCAGCAGGAGGCCCTCCAGAAGGTGAGAGTGCACCTCCTGGGTACAACTGCTTAGCCAAGATTGGTGAGGCAGGCCATCCCCCTGCAGGCTGGGCTCCCCAGTGCTCCTCACTGCCGTCTCTTGCAGGCCAAGAAATATGCAATGGAGCAGAGCATCAAGAGTGTGCTAGTGAAACAGACCATCGCGCACCAGCAGCAGCAGCTCACCAACCTGCAGGTGAGCCCCACCACCTTCCTGCACGCCACTGCCACTATCTTGGGGCTGGCTCTGCTGGAGGCCCTCCTGCCCAGCCTGGGCCAGGAAACCTCCACTGCCCCTCCCCACTACCTCCACCATCTCCTCCTCTTCTCTGCCTCCTCCTGTGCCTGTGGCCGACTGCCCCCAGAAGGTGTTATCACTCTCAGACTCTCAAGATTCATTCTCTGGACCACCAGGGTCCTCTCTGAGGCATGAGTGGCCTGGCCTTTCCTCCTGTTGCTTGATAAGGCCCCTTCTCCACCCCCTTCCCACTCCTTCTCTGTAGCTCTGCCCAGTTCTCCTTCTTGGTCTTCCCACTGGTGCCTCTGGGTCTCTACCACACCCTTGTCACCCAGGCTGTGCACAGCCATGGTGGCAGCATGTAGGTTGTGATCCTCCCTGCCCCTATGGTCAGGCCTTTATCCCTGGGGCCCTCGACTGAAGGCAGTTTAGGGGTATGCTCCACTGGGCCCTACTCTAGGCTGGAGGCTGCAATATCTGTGGGAAGAAGCCTATGTGAAGCTGACAGGTTCCTGGGCCTTGAGCCTTCCCCACCCCCAGGTCCAGCCCTCAGACATTCATACTGGCTGTTCACTGTGCTTTGTCCATCCCTCTCCTCCCTTCCTTCTGCCCTCGCCGGTCTTGCTGCAAAGGCTGTGGGGCAGGGCACCTGGGGCTCTGAAGCCCCCCTGGGCAGGTGCCAGTGACCAGCCAGAGTGACCAGCAGTGTGGGAAGGCAGGCGGGCCTCCCTGGCAGGGCGGGGACTCCGCGCCTTGCTGCTGTCTGCGTGAGGTGTTGACGATAGCGGGAGACTGCTCGGCTCCAACAGACTGAACTCTGTCTTTACTGTCTTTCAGATGGCAGCAGTGACAATGGGCTTTGGAGATCCTCTCTCACCTTTGCAATCGGTCAATAGAAATGCTCACTTCTTCTGGGGCTCATGTCCTTAGTCAGGGCTAGAGGGGGGCAGTGCAGCCCACTGCTGGGGACCTTGCTCCCCTGGCCGGCCCTGCCCGCCAGCTCTGGACGAGCACAGCAGAGCGCCAGGCATGGTGGGGCCAGTGGTGTGGGCACTCACCCCGGGACCGCCCCTGGGGAGGCCTCCATCTGCTCTGAGGGTCCACCTTAAAACTAACCGGCCAGGTAACTGCGGAGGGCAGCCGCGGCAGCCAGCCAGGGAGGGTAGCTGCCAATGCCAGGCTCATCTGTGCCTTGCCACCCCATGTGGGGGATGTACCTGTGGGCCTCCAGCTCCGACAGTCTCCAGGCTGCCCGGGCTCTTGGGTTGGGTTCAGGCCCCCTGATAAGAGAGGGGTCCTAACTGTGGCCCCATCATACTCTGGAGGGAGGATGGATGGATGGGGTGGGGGCTGGGGGCCTGAGTGAGCAAGAGAGGGAAGGGCAAATAACAATGGGTCACAGACCTAGCTCTCAGCAAGGGGTAGATGTCATGTGGCCATGGCTGCAGTAAGCAGAGGAGTCTGGGAAGGAGAAGGCTCTTCCTTGCCCAGAGGCAAGTTGAAGTGGCCAGGCCCTATCCTGGGGAGATCCTATGGGAAAGACATGGCCCTTTCTCTGGGGTATTCACTTGGAGGGCCATCCCTGGATGAGTTGCCCTCACATTTGAGACATACTCTGTCTACTCTGGGAAGCATCTGTCTGAAAGGGAGCTGTTGAACCTCTGAGGAGTCCTGGGAGATGTGGGCAGAGAGACCTGTAGTTTGGTAGTCTCACCTTGAAGGGGAGACTTAGTACTCGCTTATTAACTGTGACCTTAAGGACAGATGTGGCTTCATGTCTGTGTGGGGCTTAGAGAAGGGATGGCTCTATCCTTGAGGCCCTTCATCTGGGCAAGAGCCTGAGGCTTGTCAGGAGCCAGTTTGAGGGAATGGCCTCCAATTCAGGGAGCTCCTAATGTGAGGAAAGATAGGCCCCACCTGGGTGAGTCCTATGTCGGTGGACCTTTTAGTCCTCTCTCTTAGGGAGACTGGGCTATCCTAGGCCTGCTAATGTCTGAAGAAGTAAACTGGTCTCTTGCCACTGAGACCTTTGTTAGGGTGAGAGGAGCCCATGTTTGTGTTAAGGAGTAAAGCCCTGCCTGGCCCATGGGGCCCTCCCTGTCCCTCTAGAACCCTTTGCCTGGCACATCTGTAAAGTGTTGGAAGGAGCTTTTCCCAGGGCATGGGGAGGTCCCTCATTACAGTGGCCCAGCTCACTGCTAGTCCTGCCAGCTTCCCAGCCCCAAGGATCCCTGATGCTTCTTCATTGGGTTCTCTGCTGCCTTGTGATGCTCTTACCTGGGCCAGCTCTTGTGGCTACAGTCATGTGCTCCAAGCAGCTCTTTTTTGTGGGAGGTGTTGGGATGGGAGAGTGTAGAGCACACTGAGTCCTCACCTATGATTCCCTGCATGAGCAGCTTGCTCCTTGTTCTCTCCAGAGAGCCCCTGTCTGGGCTCCCAAATTCCTTCCCTGGGATCTCTTCTGGGCAATGGCTGCCCTGTCTTCTGCCACCCTCTCTTCTGGCCTCCATGCCAGTAGGTGTCTCTGGCTTGGACAGCTCCTCCTTCCCTCTTCTGTCCCAATACTTGACTGGACTAGAGGGAGGATCTCCCAACCTAGCCCAGGTACCTGGCCCCCAGACTGGAAAAGTGGGCTGAAATTATAGGACATTCAGCCTTAGCTTCTGACCACCTGTCAGCTCTGCTGCCACAGTCTGGCTGGGACCTGGGTGGGCTGGGTACTTCCATGTCCTGCTGTTGGGCCTGGCCTTCCTTGGGGTGGGGTCCTGTTGACCCCTAAGCCCTGGCTGCAAGGGCCCAGCCTGCACTTCACTGCTGCGTGGGGAGCCCTTCCCACAGCAGAGCTGGGTGGGTGGGCCAGGACGGGAGAGGGCTGCTGAGTCTCCTGCCTTCCTGACAAGCCAGTGGCTCTCTCCTTCTGTCCTGCTGCAGATGGCAGCTCAGCGGCAGCGGGCACTGGCTATCATGTGCCGGGTCTATGTGGGTTCCATCTACTACGAGCTGGGGGAAGACACCATTCGTCAGGCCTTTGCTCCCTTTGGCCCCATCAAGAGCATTGATATGTCCTGGGATTCAGTTACCATGAAGCACAAGGTAAGCAGATGGGAAGTACCCTGGTGCCCTAGCTTGCCCTCCTATCTGCTGTCCTGGCCTGATGGCAACTCCCTGTCTTTAGGGCTTTGCCTTCGTGGAATATGAGGTCCCAGAAGCTGCACAACTGGCCTTGGAGCAGATGAACTCAGTGATGCTTGGGGGCAGGAACATTAAGGTAAGAACAAGAACGTTTGGTCTTGGACGTAGAGCTGAGAATGCATGTAGTGCTTTGTGTACTCACATACAAGCAGTCACCACAGGCCTAGGCTGATGGTAGACTTTGTTCCTGACCTCTTTTTCAGGTGGGCAGACCCAGCAACATAGGACAGGCCCAACCCATCATAGACCAGCTGGCTGAGGAGGCAAGGGCTTTTAACCGCATCTACGTGGCCTCTGTACATCAAGACCTCTCTGATGATGACATCAAGAGTGTATTTGAAGCCTTTGGCAAGATCAAGTCTTGTACGCTGGCCCGGGACCCCACAACCGGCAAGCACAAGGGCTATGGTTTTATTGGTGAGTTTGGGGAGAACCAAGGAGAAGAGGGAGCCCACCTGGTACTGGGGCCGGCCTTCCTCATTGCTCATCCTGCCCTGCAGAATATGAGAAGGCCCAGTCGTCCCAGGATGCTGTGTCCTCCATGAACCTCTTTGATCTGGGTGGCCAGTACTTGAGGGTGGGCAAGGCCGTCACACCCCCCATGCCCCTGCTAACACCTGCCACGCCTGGAGGTCTCCCGCCTGCTGCTGCTGTGGCCGCAGCTGCAGCCACAGCCAAGATTACAGCTCAGGTGAGAGCTGGTGCAGTGAGTGGTGTGGGTTTGACAGTGGGTGGACAGGCACACTGGTCCTTCGGGAACTGGCTCTTTAGATGGTCTTGGGTGGAGGTAGCCAGACTAGAAACTGACTGTGGTTGCCTTTTGGTTGCAGGAAGCAGTGGCTGGAGCAGCAGTGCTGGGTACTTTAGCTACACCAGGACTAGTGTCCCCAGCACTGACACTGGCCCAGCCCTTAGGGGCTCTACCCCAGGCTGTCATGGCTGCCCAGGCCCCTGGAGTTATCACAGGTGAGTGTGAGTGGGTCAGGTTCTCCACCGTTCTTTACCCCTCACCCCAAGGCTCTGTCTTCAGCTTCTCAACCCAAGGCTCTGTCTTCAGCTTCTCAACCCATACTTACTTCAGTAGAATACTTTGAACCCAGGGCAGGCTGGCCAGCTCTCTACTCCTTCTCAAGGAGGGTGTATGTGTAACTATTGAACTTGGTTGGTTTGCTGCAGGTGTGACTCCAGCCCGCCCTCCCATTCCTGTCACCATCCCCTCTGTGGGAGTAGTGAACCCCATCCTAGCCAGCCCACCAACGCTGGGTCTGTTGGAGCCCAAGAAGGAGAAGGAAGAGGAGGAGCTGTTTCCTGAGTCAGAGCGGCCAGAGATGTTGAGTGAACAGGAGCACATGAGCATCTCTGGCAGCAGTGCTCGCCACATGGTCATGCAGAAGCTACTCAGAAAACAGGAGGTAGGCGGGCCAGTGCCAGTGCCTCTCTAGGGTAGAGTGGGTATGGTGTGNTTGATAGGCCATAGCATTGTTTCCTTTCTCACAGTCCACAGTAATGGTTCTACGCAACATGGTAGACCCCAAGGACATCGATGACGACCTGGAGGGAGAAGTGACAGAGGAGTGTGGCAAGTTTGGTGCTGTGAACCGGGTCATTATCTACCAAGAAAAGCAGGGCGAGGAGGAGGATGCAGAGATCATTGTCAAGATTTTTGTGGAATTTTCCATGGCCTCAGAGACTCACAAGGCCATCCAGGCCCTCAATGGGCGCTGGTTTGCTGGCCGTAAAGTGGTGGCTGAAGTGTATGATCAGGAGCGATTTGATAACAGCGACCTCTCTGCGTGACTTTGGCCTCATTTCCTGGACTTGCACTTACCCCTTATTTCCTCTGGGTTTTGTAGAGTGTTATCAATGGTGTCCCTGGGACCAGGCACTCTGCCCAGCCCACGCTGTAGTGTACATAAAGGTGCAGATACTGCTGGCCCTGAAATCCCTGTCTTGAAGTTGGTCCCTTGACCCGGGCTGGCTATGTGGGATGTCTTGTCTGCCTCTTCTCTGTGTTGACAAGGCACGGGAGACCAGGAGGGTGTTAAGCCTACTGCGCAGGCGTGAACGGAAGGGCCGCGGTATGGGGGGGGCGGGCATTGATTTATCTCCGCTTGTGGGCAGTGCTGGCTTANGGCCCTCGCACACGAGTAGTGCTGAGAGAGGGTTGAATTTAGAGCCGTTGGGCCTAGGATCAAGGGAGCGCCCGGCTTGCTGTCGGCCGGGATCTGCGTTGTTACAGCTACGGTGGTGAGTCACGTCCGAGCGGGGCCGGAATTCCCGACATGCTCTGCGAGACCGCTACGGGTCGTCGGAGGCGCCACGCCGCGGGGCCCGTTGGGAATTGCAGTTTTGAGCAGTGAGGGCGGGCCTAGGCTTCCCGGCGGGCTACGCGGCTGGGCGGTTGTCGCGGGCAGCGGCGGCGGTTCCGGCTGCGGTGCTGCGGGCGGACGAGCTGCTAGGTGAACAGGCCGGGCGGGATGCGGAGCCGCCGCCGCGCCCCCAGCGCCTGAGAAAGCGCTGCCGGGTCAGGCCGCGCCGCCAGCTGGGCGCCGCCGCCCGAGACTATAGCTCGTGCTGAACGCGGGCCGAGCCTAGTGCCGACCCCGGCCGTAGTCCGGGTCCCGACGGCCCGCCCCACCCCCGCGCGGGCCGTGCCGCTCCGCCCGCGCCCGGCGCTAATGCGGGCCGAGCCCCGCCCCCCGGCCCGAGCCCGCCGTGCGCCTCCCGAGCCCGCGCTCACTGCCCGCCCGCATCATGCTCAAGTGCATCCCGCTCTGGCGATGCAACCGGCACGTGGAGTCGGTGGATAAGAGGCACTGCTCACTGCAGGCTGTGCCGGAGGAGATCTATCGCTACAGCCGCAGCCTCGAGGAGCTGTTGCTCGATGCCAACCAGCTGCGCGAGCTACCTAAGGTGAGCGGCCGCCGCAGCACCTGCTTCTCGGTCCGCGGTCCCGCGCTCAGTTTTCTGGGCACTGTGTGCCTTCTGGGGCAGCCGGCTAGAGCGAGACCTCAGCAGGCGCTGCCCGGGGTCGGTCGGCACCGCAACCTCCAGCCGGCCCTGCTGGTTCCTACTGGCCGGAGCCCCGCCCCAGCCAGCCCCACCCTCCCCCAGTCGCTTGTGTTGGCACCTGGTGGCAGCCTGTCTGGGGACCGGGTGGATACTGAGCCTAAAAGGGGAGCCAACAGAGAAAGCCGTGAGAGCACAGGAGGTGGATGGGACCAGGGTGGGAGATCGACCTGGGCTAGCAAAAGACCTTGCTGGGCTGCTTTAGAGGTACGGGGCTGGCACCGTGTTCAGCTCCCCTGTTTTTCCCCCTTGGGTTCAAAGCTGAATGGGATTCTCCTAAGATACTTACAATGTCAGATCTATTCTGTCATCTCTCAGCGGAGGGCCCACCTCTCACTGCCTGTGTTCCTTCCTGTCGGTTTGTTGTTGGTTTTGTTGTTCTGAGGCCACTTCAGAAAGAAGACTAGAGGAAGCAAGTTATGAAAGATTTACTTTTTTGAGATGGAGGGCCAAGTGGTGTGATANTCTTGAGGGCTGGGTGGCACGGGGTGTGGCCCCAGTCTAGGTCTATTTGTGCCCGCTAGGTTCCTCATGGATCTTTATAGTATCTGTGTGAATCCTGAAATTTTGTACCTGTGTTTCTCTCTGGTGTTTTCACTACAGTTCTCTTGATGGTCTTTGTCAAGCTCTTGCTGCTCATTGCTGGGGTCCTTGAAGAGTTTATCTGTGGTGGAAGAGGCAGTTCGGATAGTGGGTAGAATCCTAAGAGTGGCTGGCCCATAGGGCAGAGGGCAGGGACTATCCAGTCAGAGGCTGCTGATGTTTCAGCTGGGGCATGTTATCTGGGAAGCAGAACAGTAGTGGTACATATGACAGATGACACAAGGAGACCATGCATCAAGTGGGCAGGGGTATGTTTTGNATGTTTCTTTGCCTGGTTTCTAACACACTAGGTGTCGTGGCTAGACTGACAGAACCTTGTGTGACCTGGGACACACAGAGGTCCAGGGACCTGTGGCCATGATCCTCCTGGTCTAGAAACTCCTCTCTACCCTTAGAGCTTTGGCTGTAGAGCTTGTTCACCTGATCGCATCTTCTGCTGTCCACAGCCTTTCTTCCGGCTATTGAACTTGAGAAAACTGGGCCTCAGTGACAACGAGATCCAGCGGCTGCCTCCTGAAGTGGCTAACTTCATGCAGCTCGTGGAGCTGGATGTGTCCCGGAATGGTGGGCAGGCAGGCGGGGGTGGTACTCTGGCTGTGTGGAGGTAGGGTGGAGCAGGGTCTCCTGGGATCTCCTGAGGCTGTAGCATCCTCATGGCAAACCCCTCTCCACACACAGACATTCCTGAGATCCCCGAGAGCATAAAGTTCTGTAAGGCTCTGGAGATTGCAGACTTCAGTGGGAATCCCCTGTCCAGGTAAGTGTCACCACATAGTGGGGGTTGGCTTTGGGCCGTGGGAGGTTCTATTACCCTCCTGTGGGCATCTAAGGTCTGCTGCTTCCTTCCCTAGGCTTCCGGATGGCTTCACACAGCTGCGCAGCCTGGCTCACCTGGCCCTGAACGATGTGTCCCTGCAGGCACTGCCTGGAGATGTGGGCAAGTGAGTAATCCCTTTGGTGAGTGGGTCTGAGTGTAGGNAGTACTTGTCTTGGCCCTTTCTTCCTCAGCCTTGGCCTTTGGTCTCTTTCAGCCTGGCCAACTTGGTGACCCTGGAGCTCCGGGAGAACCTGCTTAAATCTCTCCCTGCGTAAGTTTGGGGCTTCCACTTAGACTGTGGTAGAGCTATGTTGGGGCTTGGACATCAAACCTTTTTCTTCTGCAGGTCCCTGTCTTTCCTGGTCAAGCTAGAACAGCTGGATCTGGGAGGCAATGATCTGGAAGTGCTGGTAGAGTGAGGGCTGCCTGGGGAAGGACAGGCGGGGTAGCTGCTGGAGGATGTCACACTGGTTTCTCCTGTCTTTGTCCCTTCTTGTAGCCTGACACTCTGGGGGCTCTGCCTAACCTGCGGGAGTTGTGGCTAGACCGAAATCAGTTGTCAGCACTGCCCCCGGTAAGTGAGGGTGGGAGTGGCTTTATCCCCCTACCTGTTCCCCTTTGACCTCTTGCCTGTCCTCAGGAGCTAGGGAATCTGCGGCGGCTGGTATGCCTGGATGTGTCGGAGAACCGGCTAGAGGAGCTACCTGTGGAGTTGGGTGGGCTGGCACTGCTCACAGATCTGCTGCTTTCTCAGAACTTGCTTCAGCGGCTGCCGGAGGGCATCGGTCAGTGTGCCCAGAGGGCCCTGGGGACTGTTCACTCTCATCATTGGCCTTATGAGATGCCAAACAGAATCTTGGGTTATGACCTGATTTTACCCANACTAGAGGTGTCCGGTGAGGGAAGGTTAAGATAAGGCTGGGGTTGGATACCCCACTATCCAATTAATACTCAAGGGTCAGGGTCACTTGTGGTGACAGGAGTTGAGAATATGGGTTTTCAAGGGTCAGTGGATGGGGAAGAACCTTGGGGGGTAAGAGTAGGGAATCTTGGAGTTCTCAGAGAAATGAGCTATCACTGGAACGTGAGACCAGGCTATGGCCATTGTGAAGACCCACATACTCAAGTGCCCTTGACCTGACTCAATCTAGTCACCATGTCTCCTTGATGCCAGGTCAGCTGAAGCAGCTGTCTATCCTGAAGGTGGACCAGAACCGGCTGTGTGAGGTGACTGAGGCCATTGGCNACTGTGAGAACCTCTCTGAGCTGATCCTCACAGAGAACCTATTAACGGTAGGACAGCCCTGAGGCACCAAGTCCTTTAGGGTGTGCTGAGTGCAGTCAGTGCTAATATGTAGCAGGAACACAAGTACCTTATGGCAGTGGCATGTGCTGGTGGTGGCTTATCCGAAGGGAAGTACTTGCTAGGGCACTCTTGGGGTCAAGAGAAAGAGCTCACTGGTGTATGAGATGGCCTAGGACCTATGGAACCCTATAGGACTCTGCCAGTTAAAGCAGTCAGGCTGTGCTTTTCCAGACCTGGTAAGGTGCCAGGGAGGACTGGGAAGAAGACTCCCCCTCAGTATGTGTGCCCCGTTGTAACCAGGGGGAATGGAAGCTGTAGTGCCCAAGCTAGAGCTGTCTGCTGTAATGTTAGTCTCAGGCTGAGAGTCAGACTGGCGTATGACTAGTGTGGAATGTTCCTGTATGTTGAGTATCCAGAATCACGGTAGTGAGAGAAGACAGTGCCCTGGAAATGGAAGAGCAGTTCTGAGTAGTAGACACCTTGGATGGTGGAGGGGTCACAGGTACATGGCCTTGATAGATTGAGCTNGGTGGTTGTAGGAGAGGGCTAGAGAAAATAGTCNGGGGTCTTAAGCGGCCTGGCAGGGTGTTTGGTGTCCTTGAGGGTAAACAAAACGAAACAAAAACAGGTGTGCAAACTGGGTCCATGTCCAGCCATAGTTCCTGGGGCTGTGGGGAACCCTAGTGAACTAGCCAGTTTACCTGAAGGGAGGCCTTTACTTTCCCAAGGCCTCTCTTGTTCCTCCTACTCCAGGGGGTTTCTGTCAGCCTCAGATCCTTCCTTTTCCCCGCCAGGCCTTACCCCGCTCTCTGGGCAAGCTGACCAAACTGACTAACCTTAATGTGGACCGGAATCATCTTGAGGTGCTGCCACCTGAAATTGGAGGCTGTGTAGCCCTCAGTGTCCTCTCTCTGAGAGACAATCGCCTGGCTGCCCTTCCCCCTGAGCTTGCCCACACAGCTGAGCTGCATGTGCTTGATGTAGCTGGGAACCGGTGAGTGTCTGTGTGGCCCCTGGGGACCAGGCTGCATTCCCTATGTATGCTGACCATGCCTGCCTGGCCTCCAGGCTGCGGAGTCTGCCGTTTGCGCTCACTCACCTCAACCTCAAGGCACTGTGGCTGGCTGAGAACCAGGCACAACCCATGCTCCGCTTCCAGACTGAGGATGATGCCCAGACTGGTGAAAAGGTGCTTACCTGCTACTTGCTGCCCCAGCAGCCCTTGCCAAGCCTCGGTAGGTTGCTGATGGCTGGGTCTTGAATGGTGGGTGGTTGAGGCAGAGAGACTAGTGTAGGTCCCTGACACTTGCCTTCCACAGAAGACCCTGAACAGCAGAGCAGTCCCTCAGAGAGCTGTAGTGATGCTCCTCAGAGCCGTGTCAGTGTCATCCAGTTCGTGGAGACGCTTGAAGGTGACGAGGATGCTGAGGAAGCTGCAGCTGAGAAGCGGGTATGGAGGGGTGGGGACTCTGGGCGGTACACTTCTATCCCACCCCTGCCTGACCCCTTCCCGGCCTCTGTTCCTCATCCCTGTCCCCATGGCAGGGCCTACAGCGTAGGGCCACACCTCACCCCAGTGAGCTCAAGGTGATGAAGAGGGGCATTGAAGAGCGCAGGAACGAGGCCTTCGTCTGCAAGCCTGATCCCAGCCCACCCTCACCTCCAGAGGAGGTAGGCCTGAAGAGATTAGGAGCCCTAGATGTCCATCCATCTTGATAGTGGAGCTGTGAGGACAGAGGCTCCATGGGAGAGGGGCCTGGAGATAAGCTGGTGACTTGGACTGGGGCCACGAAGCAGCTGGAGGTTGGGCTGGGCAAAGGGTGCAGGTGGGTGGGTCTCATGTAGTGCCTACCTGTAGAGTCAGAATAAGGCATAGCCAGGGTTGGGGTTTCCCAGAGCCAAGTGCTAGGCATGCCTTGGTGGCACAGGATGAGGTTGGCCAGGGGTCAGGCTGAAGGAGAGCTCTACTGCCTTCATTCTCCTATCTGTACCTGGGAAGGAGTTGGGTGCTAGAGCAGGGCAGGTCACTTGCTTATTAAGCTTCTGTTGTCAGCTCTATGGGATGATTCTAGGTACAGTGGCTAGGCAGACAGGGCATGTATTAGCCATGCATGGCTACTTCCCAGCTTAGGTAGTAATAGGGCTCACTTCAGACTGATGGCCTCCTGGGATCTTTTGTGTTTGTTTCCTGAATCCGGGAGAAGGCATTGCTGAGGTCTGGGCCATAGAACATGACCTTGCATGACTCTGGAGGCAGACAGGGAGTGATTGCAAGAAGTGAGCCTGCTGGGGATATTACGACCAGGGCAGCAGGAAGCCTAGCAAGGATCTGCCACCCGGGTGTACCCTCTGGGTGACAGACTTCCATGTAGCCTGACCCCAGTCCTCTGCAGGAGAAGAGGCTGAGTGCAGAGTCTGGCCTAAGTGGAGGCTCTGCCCCATCAGCAAGCACAGTCTCTGAAGATGAGCCTGAGAGCCTGCTGGCTGAGGAACAAGGGCTAGGCCAGCAAGAGGCCATCCCTGGACAGGAGGAAGATACAGAGGAGGACTATGATGAGGTAAGGGCAGACAGGAAGGAAGCCTGTAGGCCAGAAGAAGGGCTTTTCTAGGGCCGATGTTTCTCATCCTATATGTCTTCCTGAGCCGGGTGTGTGACTGGAGCCATGCCAGATGCTGCCTANATCAGTGGAATGTCGGAGGGCTTCCTCTGGTAGAGCTTGTGTGAAATGTGGTCTAGGGTGGTAGTCCTGAGGGTCCCAGGGTAGGGTAAGGTTCACTTCTCAGCCAAGCTCAGTACTGTCAGATTTAGCACCTATAGATGCTGTCCTCACCTAGATGCTGTCCTCACCTAGATGCTGTCCTCATTTTCCTGGCCCCAGTATATGCTTCCACCTGCTTGGTCTTTACATGTTCTTAAGTTTCCACTTGCTTCACTATGCATGTCTGGAAGGAGCAGTGACCTCTCGTCTTAACAGCTGCATTTTCTGTGTACTTCTGCATTCACAACAGGGAACTGGTCAGTTTCAGGCTGTTACCTGCAGGGCTCAACCTGCCTGTCAGCCCCATAGCTGGGCCCTGGGAGGTGTGAGCTGGGGCCAGGGTGCCACCCTCATCTTTCTACCACTTAGCCCACAGTGCACTTCGCAGAGGACACACTGATGCCCAGGGAAGATGGTGAAAGTGAAGAGGGGCAGCCTGAGGCTCCCTGGACACTGCCCAGTGGCCGGCAGAGGCTTATCCGCAAAGACACACCACACTACAAGAAGCACTTCAAGATCTCCAAGCTCCCACAACCCGAAGCTGTCGTGGCCCTGCTGCAGGGGGTGCAGACAGACAGGGAGGGCCCCACTGGAGGTTGGCATAATGGCCCCCACACACCTTGGGCTCCTCGAGCCCAGGAGGAAGAAGAAGAGGAGGAGAACAGGGTTGAAGAAGAGGGTGAAGCCACCACAGAAGAAGAAGACAAAGAAGAGCCTGTGGCTTCTGCCCCCTCTGTCAAGGTATGTCTGGTTCATACCTGATCTGACCCAGGCTCCACTGGCTCAGTAACAGCGTGGAGGACATCCAGTCCCAATCTGACAGGCACACAGGTCAGGCCCTGGTCTCCTGACCCCTTGGCTGTCAAGAGAAGAGTAATGAATGTGCTGTAATGGGCATTGTTGTCACATGTCCTCATCACTTAGTCCCAGGATTCCCTGCCATTGATCTTATTTCAAGTTCTTGGCAGCTCCCTGGGCCTGCCTGGTGGGGTGGGAGGCCAAGGGCGCTTGGAAGCTGAGGGCCCTTCTGTGTCCTGTGTGTTCAGGAATCTTGGACAAGGTCCTCCTCATGAGCTGCTGGCTCTCCCAGGATCCTTCCTGCCTCAGGAAGTGACCAGCCTTGAGGCCTTGCTGCTGGCCTGTAGCCCATCCTGTGGATCTGATGGAAGCTCTTACGCCTTGTCAGGGCCTTCTGGGATCCAGGCAAATCTATAGAGCAGTGGCATCTTTTCTTTATCCTCATGTTTGATTTTGATGGCTCAAAAAGGACCTTCCCACTTACTGGAGACTCCTCGAGGCCAGAGAAAGCCCTAGCTACCAAAAGTCCAACCCTTTCTGCCCCTACAGTGCTTCTACCCTGAGAGTGTGGGATACATGCTATCCGGGGCAGTTTGGGGGTCAGTCAGGGACAGCCAGGAATAGACTTGCCCCTCTGGAGCCTTCACCCTAGCCAGCCAAGCCACACTGTATAAGTGGTCTGCAGGTTTGCTCATCATCTTCAGACGGGGGATCCAGGTGGGAAGGGGCTGACTCAGATCACAGGAGCTTGATGGGATCTTCCTTCTGTCCTGCCTACTCGTGGTGAGGGCTGGGTAAGGTGGTGGCAGTTCCCAGCGGTGGCTAACCTGCATGCCTCGCTGCTCCTGTCCTAACAGGGGGTGTCGTTTGACCAGGCCAATAACCTGCTGATAGAGCCTGCTCGCATTGAGGAGGAAGAGGTCTGTACTGCTCGCTGCTGCTCCTCGCTCTGGGCCCAGGGCTCCTGCTGACTTTTGCTTCCTGGGCTGCGGGCTCTCACTTCTCCCCACCTCCACGGCTCAATCTCAGACCCTCTCCCAGAAGAGTTCCTGACAGCTGCCACAGGGCTGGGGTTCTGGTTCAACTTCCCCAGGACCTCCTGGTCCCCTGGCTGGGCAAGCATGTCTCCACACTGGGGCAACCTGCCTTGTAGGGGATGAGTGGAGGTACTGGGCCATTTCTTATATCCTACTGTGAGCCTTAAGGTATCCTTATGTATAGAAGCAAGGCCAAGCTTCACTTTCTGGAGGACAGCTAGCTCTGTACTGCATGGGTTAGCTCANAGAAGTTGTGCCTGCCCTGGGATCGCAGGAACCTCCCTGCTTCTCTTTACTGCCCGTGGGCACAGCTACCCAGGGATGAGTTGTATGGGGTTGTCTGCAGCCAGCCAGCCTTTCTTGCTGCTGCAAACACCTGGGTATCCCAGGTCTTCTCAGATATCCATGTCCATTCTGTTTCCAGTTGACACTCACCATCGTGCGACAGACAGGGGGCCTGGGCATCAGTATTGCAGGGGGCAAAGGCTCTACCCCCTACAAAGGAGATGATGAGGTAAGCAGCTGCCTTGTTGATATCCAGGCCCCAGTCTGCGTGAGCTTTCTTGCCCACACCTGTCACTCTTGTTTCAAGAGACTTCCTCTTTCTCTAAGAGGTGTCAGTGGTCACTCCAGATGTCCTGCTCACCGTCCTTTAGGATGTGTGGTGCATGGGTCATCCCAGGGCACTGAACAGACCCAGGTAGGTGGTCAGGCAGGAAGTTTGGAGTCTGAGAACAGCTTACAGGGCAGCTGAGTTCCCTCTACAGACAGACTTTCCTTCCCCATTTTCTCATGCCAGCTCTGGGGTCAAAGTCTCATTCAAGGTTGACTTGTATATTCTAGCTTCTTGTGCTAGAGTCCTCCCAGTAGCTGAGTACAGACCCTCTGACCTCGAGGACTGCTGTTCTCCTTCGTGCATTTGGGGTCTTTGCATCCTTTGCAGAGGCAGACCAGGCTGTGTCTGGGCTCTGCACCTTTCACAGCCATAAGGAGGAGGTGCTTGCCTCTACTTCCGCTCTTGTGGACCAGTCTCCACTTGTCATCTAGGGCATTTTTATCTCTCGAGTGTCTGAGGAGGGCCCTGCAGCCCGTGCTGGAGTCCGAGTGGGTGACAAGCTCCTTGAGGTAAGTAGTGACCTCCTTGTCTTGCAGCAAGGGACAGCTATGCCCTTCAAGGTCCACATAGTTCTGATTATTGGGCTACTTGGCTATTCCTATCAGAAAATGAGGACTCTGTCTTCCTCATCCAGGAGCCCAGGGCCCAAAGATAACTGGGTAAAGTTATTGAGACTTTAAACAGCTTCGAAGCCCTCCATGCCAAGTTCCCTCTCCATCTGGGTCTGGGATATAGCTTGGCGGTAGATCACTAGCCTACCATATATGACATTTTGGGTTTAATCTCCAGTACTACAAAGGGATGGGTGTAAAAACAAAGAAGCAGCCCTCAGCCTAGACAAGAGGCACCAGGC
This sequence comes from Neotoma lepida, assembly GCA_001675575.1. Taxonomy (NCBI): domain Eukaryota; kingdom Metazoa; phylum Chordata; class Mammalia; order Rodentia; family Cricetidae; genus Neotoma; species Neotoma lepida. The sequence continues at coordinate 497,925 of LZPO01034882.1, read as the reverse complement.
AGATCAGAAGTAGCCTGGTAGTGTCAGACCTCAGCAATCCTGGTGGGAATCCTGTGTGGAAGCCCTGGAGGTTTCTGCCTGGGTACTTGGCCATTGGAGAACTCACAGGAAAGCTTTGATCTTCCTATGGGGACAAGGATGNGTGAAGTAGGGGCTCTGGGGTTCTAGAACAAGAGGGCTTGGAGAGAAGGGGTACTGATGTCCTTCATGCTTTCCTGCTCAGCTCCAATCCCAGCTGTGCCTTGAAAAATGTGGAGTTGGCAAGCTAATAGCCTTGTGTTCTCTGCTGAGCAGATGACAGTTTCTGAGTTAGGGCACAGATGTAGAATGGCCACCGGCATCTGCCTGTGCCTCATGGCTAGCCTGGATCCTGGCATGAAGACAAAAAGAGCATAAGCACCGGGCGGTGGTGGCACACACCTTTAATCCCAGCACTTGGGAGCCTAGAGGCAGGCAGATCTCTNTGAGTTCAAGGCCAGCCTGGTCTATAGAGTGAGTACCAGGGCAGTCAGAACTGTTACACAGAGAAACGCTGTCTTGAAAAAAAACAAAAACAAAGAAAAAGAGCAAAGGCATACTGTCAGGATGTCAGGGTGGCTATGCCTGGATGCTGATTTGTGCTGCTGCTTTGTGTCCTATTGCCCACAGGTGAATGGTGTGGCCTTACAGGATGCAGAGCACCACGAGGCTGTGGAAGCACTTCGGGGAGCAGGTGCTGCTGTGCAGATGCGAGTGTGGAGGGAAAGAATGGTGGAACCTGAGAATGCAGTCACCATCACCCCCCTACGCCCTGAGGATGACTATAGTCCTCGGGAGCGGCGGGGAGGTGGCCTGCGCTTGCCCCTGCTTCAGCCTGAGACTCCTGTACCCCTCCGCCAACGCCATGCTGCCTGTCTTGTGCGCAGTGAAAAGGGGCTGGGCTTCAGCATTGCTGGTGGAAAAGGCTCCACACCTTACCGGGCTGGTGATGGGGTGAGGCAGTGGCCTAGGCGGGAGGGGGGACTGTCCCTGATGAGCCGAGGCATGTTAGGTCTCTGATATAATGGCTTCAGTGTGGCTTCTCTGTCCCTACAGGGCATCTTCATATCCCGAATTGCAGAGGGAGGGGCTGCCCACCGGGCAGGCACTCTACAAGTTGGCGACCGAGTCCTCTCGGTGAGTGGGGCCAGATATGTCCTAACTAGTGTCTTTTATTTGTCTTGCTTACCCTCTCTGACCTGGGTGTGTCCCTATAGATCAATGGAGTGGACATGACTGAGGCAAGGCACGACCATGCTGTCTCCCTGCTGACTGCTGCTTCCCCTACCATCTCCCTGCTTCTGGAGAGAGAGACTGGAGGGACTTACCCACCNAGCCCCCCGCCATATTCCTCCCCAACCCCTACTGCTACTGTTGCTGCTACCATGACCACTGCCATCCCCGGGGAACCTGTGCTACCTAGGCTGTCCCCTAGCNTGTTGGCCACTGCCTTGGAAGGACCATACCCTGTAGAGGTGAGACACTTGCCCATGTCCTGCTCAGCATCCACTCAGCTCCAGGTGTAGAGTAAAAGCCCGCCCATAGTCATAAGTTGTAGCCTTACTAGGCAGAAAGTAGTACAGGTCCTTTCTACATGTGCCCAAGAAGCCAACGTTCTCCAGTCAGCCCCCACGGTGTTTCCCATCTGCCCTAGCATAATCTGCCAGGATCCTGCTCTGCTCCTTGCCTGTAGTCAGTGAGGATGTGTAGATATCAGGCTGTGTGCATATTGGGATAGCAGACTGCCCCACAGACAGATGGGCAGCATGGGCCCATCCATCCTACCTGTACTTGCAGAGCCCATGGCCAGTATGTAAGCTCCTTTCACCCTTGCCTTGTTCTGACTGAGGCCCACCCTATGTCCTCAGGAAATCTGCCTGCCCAGAGCTGGTGGTCCACTGGGGCTTAGCATCGTAGGAGGTTCTGATCACTCCAGCCACCCATTTGGTGTCCAGGATCCTGGTGTATTCATCTCCAAGGTAAGTAGGCCTGNCAGGCAACTTGTGCAAGAAGCAGCCGCCCCAGCCAGTCTGGGCAGCCATCATTGCACCCGGTCTACTGGATGTTGTCCTTCCTTTAGGTGCTTCCTCGGGGCCTAGCTGCTCGCTGTGGCCTTCGGGTTGGGGACCGCATCCTAGCAGTAAATGGGCAGGATGTTCGGGAGGCCACACATCAAGAGGCGGTCAGTGCCCTTCTCAGGCCTTGCCTGGAGCTGTGTCTGCTTGTGCGGAGGGACCCACCTCCCCCAGGCATGCGGGAANTCTGCATTCAGAAGGCTCCTGGGGAGAAGCTGGGCATCAGCATCCGAGGAGGCGCCAAGGGCCATGCAGGGAACCCCTGTGATCCCACAGATGAGGGCATCTTCATCTCCAAGGTGAGGGCTCTTCCTTCTTGGGGCCACGGGTAGGTGCCTGGTGGCAATCTCTCACACTGTTCTTACCACAGGTGAGCCCTACAGGGGCTGCCGGGCGTGATGGACGGCTGCGTGTGGGGCTACGGCTGCTGGAAGTGAACCAGCAGAGCCTGCTGGGCCTTACACATGCTGAGGCAGTGCAGCTGCTGCGCAGTGTGGGTGACACCCTTACCGTGCTTGTCTGTGATGGCTTTGACACCAGCACCACCACGGCCCTGGAGGTTAGTGTCCTGCCCTGGGGATTAGGTGCTGTCTTAGCACTGACCTTTGTAGTCTGGCAGAGTCTAGTGTCTCTGCTTGGGTCTGCAAAGTACTTGGTGATTATGAACCAACCGTGTGTGGGAGTGGTGGGTACTGTGTTTTGCTGGCCCTTTTCTGAGCCCTCGTCACTGTACTGTCTGGAGGCTGTGGTCTGGGTGGGCAGGCAGTGTAGAGGTAGGTGTGTCTGAAGCTGAGTGATAAGGACCTGAGAGGAGAGCTGTGTGTGACAGGGCTCTGGGAAGNCAGTACTTGAGGACATGTGGCAGCTAGCAGGACAGGGAGGACAGGGAGCCCTGCTCNGAGTCCCCCTGTACCTTACTCCTCAAAGCAGGAAGGCAGCATCCTGGCTCTGCTGGCCCTTAGTGTATCCCTCTGACAGTCCCTTGGAGCTTACTCCCACCCTCTGGTTACTGCCTTCTTTCAGTATACCATGGGGCAGAGCCAGGGCATAGGCATAGGGTAGAGCCTCTTCTGCTCTCTTCCTCTCTGGAATAGAACAAGAATATCCAGCCATCAGAACTAGGCCTGTGCCCAATAGGCAGGCACCCTGGACAAGTCTCCCTCTAGCCTCATTGCTTCTCTTGGGGTTCGTGCTTCCTCATTGTCCTGCCTTCTACCTGCTGTCCTGAGGACCCTCAGCATCTTTCCCTGTAGTCCAAGTGAGCCTTCAAGGGACCTTTATGTGCACTGGCTGTCTGCTGCTCCTGGACATCCTCACTAGCCATGCTGGTCTCCAGGGTGCTGGTGGCTGTATTCCCACTCCCCATAGCTTTTATTCCTTCAACCCTAGGGACAGGCAGCCATCCTAGGTTGGTCTCCTTTGGCAGTGGATTTTTGAATTAGTGACTTCCTGTCAGATGCTGGCAGAAAGATACCCTCTGGCCACAGACCCTGCATCTTGTCCCAGACTAGCTGGTGAGGGTCACTGGATGGGAAATAAGTTAGCCATTGTCTTTGCATCTAGATGGGTATTAGGCTGCAGCCTGTGTGAGGTGCTACTCCGTGGCTTAAGGTTGGCCCTTGTCCTGCTTCTCCCCAAGGGAGTCCTGTGTCCTGGGGGAGTTTTTTTGTGTGACTTTTCCCTGAGTGATCTAGCCCCCAGAGAAGTCCTGCCTTTTGTTTTGCTCACATTAGCACATGTGTTTAAAAGTGTGTTACTTTGTGCACACTTTAATCTTTTGGTTCAGAATGAAGCCCTCTGGAAAGAGCATGGATTTCAGTGCTGCAGGACTTGTGTGGTCCCAGGTCCCCATGACTATGCATGTGCTCTCTGCTGTTGTGCCCAGGCTGTTCTTGCAGTACCCGGGTGGCTCAGGAGTGTAGGGAAGCAGCTGTGTATCTGTACATGCTTGGTCCTGCCAAAGCCTATCTTGGCTGGATCTTCATCTGCATCCTATCTGAGGAGCAAGGCAGGTTTCTGTTAGCTGAGCTAGTGAGATGCTCTGGGCAGTGGGCAGCTGACCAAGAGCCTTTGAGAGCCCTTTCCTGCCCATAGCAGCTGTCTGCTTTGACCACTGTCCCTTCTCAGTCTTTGTCTCATCTCAAGATGCCTTCACATAGAGTTTACTGTCTGCTCCCTCACCCTAGGAGGGGGGCCTTGCACATACTAGGGAGGGCTCCACTGAACTCTGCCCCTAGCCCTGAGACCCCCTTTTGAGCTTCTCAGCACAAAGCTTGTTTTCCTTCTTCCACTGAACTTCTTCTTTCTTGATGCTTCTGGCTCCAAAGTTTGTTTGTTTGAAACAAGTCTCACTGTAGCCGATGTTGGCGATCCCCCTAAGTCTCACTGTAGCCGACGTTGGCGACCCCCTGCCCTCTGAGGTTAGAATTACATCTGTGTGCCACAGCACCCATCTTGTCTTTGTGTCTCCTTTAGGATGGGATCCTTTGATTGCAAAAATGTACAAATTTTATGAATTAAGGCTCCTGTAGGGCTGTGTGTGGGGTTTGGTTGTTTTGTTTTGTTTCAAGATAGGGTTTCTCTGTGTAACAATGCTGGCTGTCCTGGAACTTGCTTTGTAGACCAGGCTTACCTCGAACTCACAGAGATCCACCTGCCTCTGCCTTCTTGAAAGTGCTGGGACTAAAGATGTGCCACCACTGCCAAACATGCTTTGATTTTTAAAATACTTGTCAGTTGTCCCCACAGTGATTCGTGAAAAGCCCTTACTTCCTACTGCTGAGGGGAGCAGGATTTGGCTGTGTTTTAGGTCCCATGCACCCTAGGATCTGTTTCTGGACTTGGTCACAGTGAGCTGTGAAGCTTACCAGGACAGTGCCACACTGTGCAGAGGCTGTCGCTTTATAATGTGTTCTGCTACTGATCAGTTACATCACCCATTCTTTTTTGTTCTTTTGAAGTTTTCTCTGCTGTGTGTTCTCTTCTGAACAGGTATGCCAGGTTCCATCACAAAACTGGTTGGGACTCTGGGATCATTTTGTGAGTTTTTCTTGAGCCTCTTCCTGGCTGCTCTCATTTTCTGTTAGTGCCAGTGAGTCCTCGTTGGCTAGCTTTGCTTTATCTCCTGGCAGACGCACTGTGGCTCACAGCCATCACAGAATGATGCTGGGGCCTCCTTCCTAGGGCTTCCCTCTTTGTCTGTTTGCAGCCTGGAGCTTTTAGCTACCAGTGGTGGTGGCCAGTGGCCTTGCCTTGTACCAAACTTTAGCAACTTTTTGTTGTAGTTTAAGAACATTTTCAAATGGAGGNAGCCATCTCTGCTTGTAATTGTAAAAATAACCCTCTCTAGTGGACATTGGGTTTCCTGAAGGGGCCTTACATATATGCTCAGTGGGACTGGCCTGGTCCCAGAGGCTCTAGCAGCATGCTTAGGAGAAGAGAACCATTCTTTACACATTAGGACTCTTTACTGTAATGTATGATTCTTGACTTCTCANAGAAAAGCNGAGGACCTGGCACTGGTGGCTTTTGTCCCCACCGTATTGCCCATTCTGACCCTCTAGGCATGGAACAGCATACATCTATCCTTACTCACACTCCACTTTAAAAAGAAAAGTTATTACACTTACTTATGTGAAGAAGGGGTTGTGTGTTCCATGGTACGTGTTTGGTGGTCAGAGGACAATTTGTGGAGTTGGTTCTCTTTACCATGTCAGTCCTGGGGATTGAACTCAGGCCATCAGTCTTGGCAGCAAGTGNCTTTCTCCTCACAGGCCATCTTGCTGGCCCAGCACCTCACTTTTCTCAAACTACCCACTTGAGTCATCTGGGCTTGTTTGACCTGTGGGATCAGTTTGCCAGCTATTTAGTGGCTTTGACCTGCATCTTCCTGCCTCCCTCAGGCTTTTGGGTGTAGTGGGGGTGGGGGTGCTGGCTCTATCTTGCCTGCCCTGTGCTGAGGACTGATGTTCTCAGGATTCCTGAAGAGTTTCCATAGATCTAGGCTCTTGCTTATTGTCAGACCTGCAGCNGCTGGCCTTCTCAGTGTCTCCCTTCAGCAGTTAGTGGGTCCTAAAAAGGGGTGCCCCAGGTCAACTCAGCACATCCCACCTCACTCCCACCCGAGTGGGCCTGAGTCATTGTGGTCTCTCAAAGAAAACGTTTTGTTTTGCTTTCCCATGTGTTTGGTTTAAAGAGAATATTTTCTGTTGCTTCTCTAGTTCTCTCCTGCAGGTATGTGGNCGTCATCTTTATCACACTGGCCCATCTTTCCAATCCAGATAGTGCTTGACTTGCAGTTGTTGGACTTAGGCCTTTTTGACTTCACAGTGTTGCAGCAGTGATGCCCACACAGTAGAAACTGCCTCAGCACTCCTCCCACCCCAGCTAAAACTATCTTGAAAACTACCTGAGTCTCCTGTCCTCTTCACTTGAGTCAGCCTGAGCGCCTGGGTTGGTGCCTGAGTGAGTCTTCACCCCTTGCACTTGTACTTGTCCCTGAGCACGTGCTCTAAGGACTGGCTGTCTTCTGGTGACATNTTGTTCCCACCTCCTTACCCATCACCAGTGCAGACTCTTTCCACAGGTGGTAGTATATATTATTAATGTTTTGTTTCGTTTAAGATCTATTATTTTATGTGTATGAACATTTTCCTTGCATGAATATATTTACCATGTGCGTGCAGGAGCCCATGGAAATCAGAAGAGGGCATCAGAATAGAGGAAATCAGAATAGGGTTCTCCTAGAACTAGAATTTTGGACAGATGTGAGCTGCCATGTGCATGATGGGAACTGAACCCATGTCCTCTGCAATTCTTTTACTGCTAAGCCATCTCCTCAGCCTCAGTCACAGTTATTTTAATGATCAAATTGTCCCATGGAAGGGTCTTCAGACTAGGCCTGGGTCATTTTGATGCCACCCATCTGCTCTAAGCACCNCCTGACTTCAGGACTTGTCCCACACTTTCCTGCCCAGCTATGGGGTTGGCCATTTTCCCCAGGAGTACNGATTTCTTTTGGTGAACAGTGATGCTTAGAAGCCCAGGTCTAGTGCACTGCTCTTGGGGTATCGTGGCCAGAGATAAGGGCTGTGTGTGGATAGTTACTGTCTGGTTATTTCTGGAGCCATAGGAAGCCTCGGGTCACTTCATGGCATTGTCCATCTTTCCAGTCAACANCACAGGTCAGCCCTTCCTACTCGAGTGGCCTTTTCTGACGTGGGAAACCAGGCTTCCTCATCCTTGCTGTTTTTACTTTCTGCTCAGTCCCTCTGTATGACAGTCCTTCCCACCCCGCTGAGCCTGCCTCTCTTGGGCCTCCCCAGTGCCTTTTTGACTAAATTATTCCAGGAGTGAAGAAGGTAGGCACCTTGTTTATTCTTTGATTTAGTAGTGTTGTCAGAGTCTGAAAGAGACAAATTTGTCTACCATTGTGATTGTTTTTATCCAGAATTCTTATTTCTAGTNATCTTTGCTCTGTGTGTTTAGCTACTCATGGTTTAGTGTTTGCAGTCTGTGACACTGTACCGTTGTGAATTCACTTTCTGCTGTTCATTGTCCCCTGCTCCTGCTTGACACTCTTGACCTCAAGTTCCATCTTCCCAGGTGTGAGCGGCTGCTCCTTGTTTGTTTTCTTGGTCTCTCATCATTTCAGTGGTCTCTGGATCAGCATTACATAGCTGGGGTTGTGTCTGAGGCCACACTGTGCATATAGTAGGAACCCTGATGGCAACCACGCGACTGTTACCTTGCCTTCCATTCTACTATTGCCTCCTTCTCCTCTATTCCTCTGGTGGTAGAGGCCTGAGCTGGTCCTTTGCGCTTTGTGGACAGAAGGCAGCTGATGCTGCATTTCCATCACCTGTGTTTACCCTTCATCTAAGCACATTTTAGGCACAGGTCATGTGTTCTCGGCTGCCTGCTCCCTGCCCGGCACCACACACATGTGCGTGTAAACACACACACACACACACACACACACTCATCCCAGACTTCCAGTTCAGAGCTAGTTGAATTTCCCCTTACAGTGTTTCTGAATCCTTAATCAGCACCCACACTACACACTTTAAAGCAGCCTACCCATCTGGGAGTGTTACTCTGCTACCCAGCTCACTGCCTTTGGCTACTCCCTTCCCAGTGCNGTCTTATCAGCCCTTCTTCCTTTGTTCCTAGAGTGGCCAGTCAGCTTGTTTTATCCGCATGCCAAGAACTGTGGCTGAGCATGGCTGCTTCACATTCCTGCACCCACAGTGACCCCATTACTAGGGCCACAGCTACTCTTTGTCCCTGGAAGACTGGGGACAGGTACACAAGAGTCATGGGTGGACCAGCAGGTTGTCCACTGAGCCTCAAGTGGCCAGCTTGTCAGGATATGGGGTCCTGGGTCCAGACCTCAGTCTGCCCCAGAAGTGGGACCCTGCCAGCAAGTTTCTTCTCTCAGCCCACTCCTTTCCTTTCAGGTGTCTCCAGGTGTCATTGCCAACCCATTTGCAGCAGGCCTTGGCCACCGGAATAGCCTGGAAAGCATTTCATCCATTGACCGGGAACTGAGTCCTGAAGGCCCAGGCAAGGTCAGGATCAAAGTGGCTGGCAGCCTGGGACTGGCTCTGAGCTACTAGTTCTTGACCATGTCTGTTCTGCTTACAGGAGAAAGAGCTGACCAGTCAGACCCTCCCCCGGGAGCCTGAGTCTACAGAGACTCTGGTGAGTCCCACCTAGGCCCAGCTCTGAGCCCGGGTAGCCTTTCCTGTCAGGACATTGCAATGGTGAACACAGCCCAGGAGTGCTGGGTAGTCACATTCCTGGAGCATAGCTCCCCTCTTAGCACCGTGGTCCACTCTGTTCTCCAGGGACGGAATCTGGAGCCCCTGAAGCTGGACTACCGGGTCCTGGCTGCTGTGCCCAGTGCTGGGAGTTTGCAAAGAGTGAGTAGTGCATGCTGGATTTTACTTCACCTGGCCTGTCTGCCCTACCTATCTGCCTGTCTCCCTTGTCTTAACTTCCTTGTTCCCTGTGGGAGCCACTGCTGCCAGCTTGAGTGCCAAGGTCACCATGCAGAGAACTTTTTCTTGGATCAGGCAGGACTTTTAGGTCTGAGCTGGAGCTCTGCCTCCTAGCTAGGCAACATTTGGGATTTTTTTGTTGTTGTTCTTGTTTGGCAGTGCTGGGGATACAGGATGGAGCCTCATGAATGCTATATACCCAAGCACCCCACCACTGACCTACATGCCATCCCTTGTCTGTAAAGCTTTTGACCTTACTTTGTGGCTGTTGCTATGATCCCCTCTCATAGGTGCCAAGGGGTCCTTTGAAGTCCCTGACCTCTTCTTCCCCAGTATCTACCCCCAGATAGCTGGGTAGGGCAGAGCCCTGCTGCTGCAAAGAGGCAGCTGTCATTCCTCTCAATCATCTTGGTGGGGTGTCATGGACATGGCTACCATGGAGGGGGTGGGCTGAAGCAGCTGCAGCCTGTGGAAGGAAGCCTTGTGGGTGTGGAAGGTGCAGCATTAACAGCTGGTCTAGGAGTGGCCACTCTGGGACCTAAGCTAGGGGTGTGGCCTTTGAGACAGTTGTNGGCCTGGGGGCAGGCACAAAGGACATTCGGTCCTCACTGTTCTCCAAGAGGTTTAAAACTGTCACTCCCAGAAGATGATGGGAGACCATTGCCAGAATGTGAGTGCTTTAAGGGGTGGGCTTGACCGGGACACTGCTGAGCAGTGGGGAGACAGGGAAGGGTCAGAAAGGGCATTTGGATTTTTTGGGTACCATCTCTTCCCACTCCAAACAGCCCTAACAGAGAAGGCAGCATAATTTGATAAAGGGGACAGTTATAGATTGAGATGCTTCTGTGACTCATGTACGATTGGGGAAGGAGCCCGGGTCAGGTACTGGTGGTGGGCAGGCATTTTGTGTCCCAACTATCTGGTTTCAATCTATTCATCTACTCCCAACTTTCCTTGTAGATCTTAGGGCTGCACCCTTGGCAGCAATCCAATGCTGTCAACAAGCACCTGACTGTCCAACCTAGGCCCTGGTGACAGCAGAGGCTGAGGGCCAGGACCACCTGTGTCCAGCCTTGGGGAAGGAGAACCCTTTATGGAGGTNTCATGGTCATCCAAGCCTGTCTGTTGGCATCCCTAGGCTGTGGTCAGGTTAGGTCACAGGGCTGTCCCTATGCTGCCAGGATAAATGCGCAGACCAGTTCGTGCCCTGGGATGCTGCTAGGCCAGCTGGCACTCATTCCCAACCACTACCCTCTTCCTCAAGGGACCATCTGTGACCACTGGAGGGAAGATGACTGAGGCCCCCTGTTCCCCTGGCAGCCAGCAAGTGAGCACCCATTGTGGGCACCTGTGCAGATGGGTACTGGTATGCAGGGTCCCCTTGTGGGGCCTGTGCAGATGGGTACTGGTGTGCAGGGTCCCCTTGTGGGGCCTGTGCAGATGGGTACTGGTATGCAGGGTCCCCTTGGGGTATTGCTGTCAGATGTATTTTTGTCCAGGGAGCTTGCTGGAGGAATTCAAGCCTTCCAAAAACTGAGCATAAGATCTTTTCTGTACAGTGTCCTTCTTGTCTGTGGGTCCCTCCTAGTCCCCACCTTTCCCACTGCATGGAGAGAGCCAGGTTTCCAGCCTTCCTGGCAATGCATTGCAGGGTAGGGGTGGGCACAGGGTCATTCCCAGCCTAGCTCTTAGCCTCAACCCCTCCAAGACAGGTATCTGGATGAGTGTCCCCTTGTAGCCTCCCTTGTCTCCATCTCTGTCTCTCTCTTCCTGTCCCTCCCTACTCCCACTCCCGGACCTCTGATCCTGCTTTCCTCTGCCACCCTCCCTTCCCCTTTGCAGACAAAACCGGGGGTGATCCAGCCAATGGCTCAGGCCTGGCCAAGGGGCTCCCCGGCTCCCAGGGGCAGAGGTGGTCCCTGTTCTGTGAGTGTCCTGTTCCACAGTGGGTGAGGGTGGTGAGCAGGATGGTGGGTGTGGGTCAGAGGCAGTTGGAGGATACAGCTGCTGGTTCTTTGGGAAGTNGCTGCAATGGGACAGTTGCTCCAGCCTCACTTAGGGTATTTCCCCAGCCGCCCTCCCCTGATGAACTGCCAGCTAATGGGAAGCAGGCCTATAGGGCCTTCGCAGCTGTGCCCACCATGCATCCTCCTGAGGACAGTGCTACCCAGGTATGTGCAGTGGTGCCCTGCTGCTGCTGCTGCATGCCCTATCGGGTGGGTGCCCCAGGTGAGTGCCCCCAAGAGAAACACCAGCCAAGTCTGAGGGCCTGCTCCCCCTCTAGCCTCCAACACCTGGTCCCGCAGCCTCCCCAGAGCAGCTGTCCTTCCGTGAACGGCAAAAGTACTTCGAGTTGGAGGTACGGGTGCCTCAGGCAGAGGGTCCCCCCAAGCGTGTGTCCCTGGTTGGTGCCGATGACTTGCGGAAGATGCAGGAGGAGGAAGGTAAGGAGCCTAGACTTGAGAGGTCTGGGTGGGAGGATGACCTGGCCTTGTCTGATACATGTCTGCCTGCCCACAGCCCGCAAGCTGCAGCAGAAGAGGGCACAGATGCTTCGGGAAGAGGCAGTAACCTCAGGGCCTGACATGGGGCTCACCTCAGACAGGGAGTCCCCAGATGATCAGCAGGAGGCTGAGCAGCCCTGGGCTATGCCAGGCCATGCAGGAAGGTGAGTGCTGGAGGCTGAGCCCCCACTACCTGGCTTGTCTGCTGCATGCTGCCTCCCACAATGTCTCCTGTCCGTTTCTCCAGCCCCAGCCCATCTTCACCCCCACCCCTGGGTGGCAATGTCCCTGTGAGGACAGCCAAGGCTGAGCGACGCCATCAGGAGCGGTTGCGAATGCAGAGCCCTGAGCTTCCTGCCCCAGAGCGAGCCCTGTCTCCTGCAGAACGCCGGGCTCTAGAGGCAGAGAAGCGGGCACTGTGGAGGGCAGCCAGGTAAGCACCTCCCCACCCCCTGCCAGACCCTGCCCCACTGCACATCAGAACTACTCAGCAGGATTCACTCTCTGGNTCCATAGAATGAAGTCTCTAGAGCAGGATGCCCTCCGTGCACAGATGGTCCTCAGCAAGTCCCAGGAAGGCCGTGGCAAGCGAGGACCCCTGGAGCGGCTGGCTGAGGCCCCTTCACCCGCACCCACTCCATCTCCCACACCATTAGAAGGTATGTGTTTCCACGGGCCTGCAGACGGCCCCGCCTGCTGTGAGCGNGTCTCCCAACACTCTCTCTTCTTGTCCCCCCAGACTTCAGCCTCCAGACCAGCACCTCCCCTGGACGCTTGGTAAGGATCCNACATCTAGGGCCCTTCCACACGCCCTGTGGCCTGAAGCTGCAGGGCTCTAGACTTCCCACCAGCCTCACCTAGCCCTTGCACTCTCTGCCTTTCCCCTCATGCTGTCCTTTCAAGCCCTTGTCTGGAAAGAAGTTTGACTACAGGGCCTTCGCAGCCCTGCCTTCTTCCAGACCTGTCTATGACATCCAGGTACTGGAGGCCACCTGGCCCGTCTGCATGCTCCTACCACCCCTCCTCTGTCTGTCACCTGCCCTCCTTCATTCCTTTCTGTGTGTTTCCTGCTCTGTTTCCTGTGTGTGGGGCCTCCCCACCCACCTTGGTCTCGGCCCAGTCTGCTCTGACCCTGCCCCGGGCTCTGTGGGCCTAGCCTCAGACAGCCAAGCCTGCATACGGAAGTTCAGGCAGGCCTGGGACCTGCCCTGACCAGCCTGTCTCCTCACCAGTCACCAGATTTCGTGGAAGAGCTTAGGACTTTGGAACCATCTCCCAGTCCTGGTGAGTTGACACCTGTCTGGGGTGAGTGCCCAGGCACCCAGGAGTTNTGGCTACCCTTGGCTCATGGCTTTTCCACCCCTCTCTATTCCAGGCCCACAGGAAGAAGATGGAGAAGTGGCTCTGGTGCTCCTTGGCAGGCCCTCACCTGGCACTGTGGGCCCTGAAGACATGACGCTGTGCAGTAGCCGTCGGGCCATGCGGCCAGGACGCCGGGGCCTGGGCCCTGTACCCTCCTAGGGCCAGGTTCCTCCCCAGACTTAGGGTGGGGAGCCTGCCAGCGTCATCACCTCCCTTACCCCAAGTCTTTTAGCCTTGGTGTTAGCATTTTAAAGAGACCCCCTCAGGAGTTATGGCTTCTGACTAACTGCCCCCGTAGCCGGGATCCCGTGGCGAGACTGTAACTAGTGATGTTTGTACAACCAAAGACTCTATTTTGTGGTTTAAGGAGAATAAAGTTAACTACATTTTACCCTCTGTTGCCCTTTTATCCCTCCACCTACTTGTACTGACTCCCCNTGCCCTAAGGTGCCAGTGCTCAAGTCTGCCTTCCCACGCCCTTCTCCCTTACCCTGGCACCTGTTCCCCTATGGGATTCGAAAGCCGCTGGCCTCCTGCTTGGGTCCAGACTGGCTGGGCATGTGGACTGCTCACATAAATGCCTGGGGCACATGCTTTATTGGGGTGTGACTAGAGTCCACTGGACAGCTGCACACGTACTGGGAGCAGGATCTGCAGCTGGTCAGCTGGTGGCCACTGAACTCGGGTGACAAAGAAGAGGCGGAAGTGCTCTAGGCGTGCCTCTTGGAACTGGGAGGGGTCATACTCAGGTCCATCGGTGGGCCGCAGCAGTGACAGATAACCTTCCTGTGCCAGCAGCCCACGACTCAACAGCGCTTGTGCCAGGCCAGGCTGCACCGCCTCCAGCTGCTGCTGTACTGCTGGGAACAGGTCCATTTCACGCAGGTCAAACACCAGTGGCTTCCCGTACCTGTAGGTGTGTCCGGTGAGGAGGCAGGTAAAGGCCCAGGGTGGGGCTGTCCTGGACCCTGCCTGCCATACCTGAGTGCTCCCAGCAGAGCCAGCCGGATCGTCTCAGGTCTCAAGTGCTCCGGGTTTACCGTGTCCACATAGTTGGTGTCCTGGTATCTCAGGAAAGTGGCTGCCTGGCCAGAAGGGTCGATGACAAGAGGCCACCTGAAGGCAGCCACCTGGTCACTGCCGTCTGTAGGCACCTCTGACTTGTACCCACACCCAGCCTGGATACTGACCGTCCATCAGCTCGGATTCGGTCACCTACATCCTTCATCAGCACNTCGTGAAGCTCCGTGACCTTGCACTTCAGCCCAGGTGCTTCCATCTCCTCTTCTGTGGAGGTGTCGGTTTGAGGAGCATGGGAAATGCTAAATCCCCTCTCTGGCACCACCTCTCCAGGTCCCCCAGCTGCCTGGCCCACCACAGCCATGCCCACCCTCCCTGGCATTTCCTCTCCAGGTCCCCAGCTGGCCCACCACAGCCATGCCCACCCTCCTGGGTCTGCTCCCGCAGCTCCAGCCTGGCCATGGCCAGTGTCTCCTCAGCCTTTTGTGCCTCCTGCCGCAGCCTGTCCACTTGGGCTTCTGCGTCCTTGATGGCCTAGAGAAGGGGCCACACTGACCACTGCTCTCCCCATCCCCTCAGAGTCACCACCTACTTTGTGGGAGGGTGGTGGTGGGCTTGACTGCCCAGACACAAGCNGTTGGTACCTGCCGGGACTTCCTGGCTCCACCCATGCCCCCAAGGAGGCCACTGCTACTACATGACACCTTAGGTTTGGAAGGCAGAGACGCCTGAAATTCCCTTGGAAGGGGAACCCCCAGACTGGTGTAGGGCATGGGGAGATCTAGAAAGCACAATGGCAGCTGGAGTCCCACCTGCAGTGTGAGCTCAGTCTTGCCCATGCACTTCCTCTCACACTTATCATGCTCCATGATCCTCCGATTGAGCTCACAGTAGGCCTGTTGTAGCTGTGGGCAGACAAGGCTTGTAGACCCCAGCAACTCACCCTCACCTGACCCTTCAGCTCTCAGGCCCTCCCCAGGGTCTCCTTCCTGGAGAGAGGCTTAGGTCACAGCTCACCTCCTTTTGACACTTCTGCTGCTCCTTAGCCAGCTGCTGCACCTTGAGGTTGATCCTGCAGTAGGAAGAAGCCAGCTGGTCAAAGTCGTCCATGTTGCCATCACCCCCGCTCAGGCCCCCATACCCCGCTTGGCGCACCGCTTGGCCTCAGCCTCCTTGTGCTTCTGGGCCTCTTGGGCCCTGCGCTGCTGCTCAGCCTCCATGTTCTGGAGCATAGCTTCTGTGAGGCTCAGGTCCCATGACTGCAGCACGCTGGTCACTGCGGTCAGTGAGGCCACCTAATGACAAGGCATTTGGTGCTTAGAGCCATGTGTGTTCGGAGTGTTCTGCCAACCTGGAAAGGAGGCACTTCCAATTTAGAGGATTTGAAAAGGCTAAGGTGCCATGGCTGGGAGCTGANAGATCACAAGCCAAGACCACAGGTCCCCTGGGCTCAGTATCCACATCTTAGCAGACCCAGCTCCAGTGGTAGAGCCTCCAGGGTCACTTTTGCCCCTCTGCATCTGCCCACCAACCAAGCTCCTTGCCTCCGTCTACCACTCATGCAAAGCCACCAAGGCCTCTAGGCTACCCACACTACAGGCACAGACACAGTTGGCTGGAGCTGCTTTCATCTGCTGTCCACCTGAAGATCTACCTTTCTAGGACACAACCCCTAAGAGCCACAAAGACCTGGGTGTGATGGTATACACTTGTAATGCCAACATTTGCTTCCTTGCCTGCCTGTGAAAAGCAGAGATGATGCTCATGAGGGCACAGTAAGAACAGGGATGACGAGGCCTGGCAGACTTGGCCATCATCCANAGACACTGGAGGAGAGATGGAGAAGGGTCTACATAGAGGACTGTGAGCCTCTGGAAGGGTGGGGATATGGCTGACCCACACAAAGTACATCTGTCTGGCCCGTCATGCTGATGGAAGTTCTACGGACTGCATCCACAGAACCAGAGGACCCAGAATTGGGTTCTCACAGGGACTTCAGCTGAGCTTCAAAGCCCTGAAGCTGACAGGGTGGCTCCAGGCTGCTGGTATCCTGGCATACGGCAAAGCAGTGCTGAACTCTCCATAAAATATGGTATGAGTTCAAAACAAACAAAATACATAGAAAAAAGAAAACTGAAACAGCCAGGTGGTAGTGGGGGCAGCAGCGCACACCTTTAGTCCCAGCACTCGGGAGGCAGAGGCAGGCGGATCTGCAAAGGGAGTTCCAGAACAGCCAGAAGACAAAAATATCCACAGGGATCTGGAGTTATTAGCTCAGGGGTAGAGGACTCGCTTAGCATGAAGCAAGCCCTAGGTTCAATCCTCAGTACTTCGAAAACAGTATGTTCAAGGTGATGAAGACTGGATTAAGAATATTGTANAGAGCTGAAAGATTTTATCTATATTATATAACAAATGAAGTTTCTAGAAATTAAAATAATCAAAATTAACAATAAACTATAAATATTTAACTACTGGGTGCATACTGTACTGAAGAGAAAACAAGTAAGATGAAAAACACATCAGAAGAAAATATCCAGGACAAACTGAAAAGAGGGTCAGAACTGGTCGTTATTAGTGGGGATCACTGTACACGCCCACCTTCCCATTTTCTAGACAGGTCAAAGAATATTCCTCCTGACAACCCACGGTCAGGAGGTGCCCAATGACCAGGTCTGTTCAATAAGCAGCAGGAGGCTTGCACTAAATGTTTCGGATGCCTCTCCTCTGGGACGAAGACAGGTGATAGTCAAGACAGTGGCTATGTTCATGGGGCTCCCCAAAAGCCTACAATAAACCAAAGCTCCTGTGATCCCTGAAGTGGACATTGAACACAATCTCGTTCNGTTTTAAGATACTGAGCAATGCCAACTGTGGGCGAGTGTTAAATTCATGGACCTATGAGGACAATCAATGCTCACTCAAACCACACCAGTTGTANTAGTTATGATTTTAACTTGCATTTCCCTGTTAATATTGGTGAGAAATCTGTCTTATGCTTATTGGCCATTTTGACTCTTTTTGGGTTTTTGTTTTTGTTTTTTTGTTTTGTTTTGTTTTGTTTTTATATATAGGGCCTTGCTCTATAACTCTGGCTGGCCAGATACTTGCTATATAGCCCAGACTGATCTCAAACTCATGGCAATTCTCCTGCTTCAGGCTCCTGAGTGCTGGGATTGCAGGCATGTGCCACTATACCTGACTTAGATATCTTTTTAAAGTGTATTTGTTGCAAATCAAAACGACTCTGAGATACCATCTTACACCTGTCAGAATGGCTATGATCNAAAACACTGATGACAGTCTATGCTGGAGAGGATGTGGAGTAAGAGGAACACTCCTCCACTGTTGGTGGGAGTGCAAACTTGTACAACCACTGTGGAAATCAATATGGCGGTTTCTCAGAAAATTGGGAATGAATCTTCCTCAAGACCCAGTGATACCACTCTTGGGTATATACCCAAGGAACGCTCATTCATACCGCAAAGATACATGCTCAACTATGTTCATAGCAGCATTATTTGTAATAGCCAGAACCTGGAAACAACCTAGATGCCCATCAACTGAAGAATGGATTAAGAAAATGTGGTACATATACACAATGGAGTACTACTCAGCAGAGAAAAACAATGACCATATGATATTTGCAGGCAAATGGATGGAACTAGAAAATATCATCCTGAGTGAGGTAACCCAGACTCAGAAGGACAAATATGATATGTACTCACTAATAGGGGATACTAGATATAAACCAAAGGACAATCACTCTGCAACCCACAGATCCAGGGAGGCTACCTAGCAGGAAGGGCCCTAGGATGACTGTAGCATAAAATAAGTTTGGGTTTTGCCCAGTCACTGGGTAAGCTTTAGTGAAACATTTCACTATTAGGATAAGAATTTGTAAGTTGTATTTATGTTCAAACTATCTGTATATTATCTCTCCTGCAGTTGTATATCAAATGTTTTAATGAAAAAATAAATAAATAAAGTGTATTTGTGTTGCATTTGTTTATCGTGTGTGTGTGTGTGTGTGTGTGTGTGTGTGTGTGATCAGAGGATAACTTGTGAGAGCTGATTCTCTCCTTCCACCATGTGGACCTCAGGGATCAAACTCATGGTGTCAGCCTTGATGGTAAGCATTTTACCCACTGAGTCCACTCATCAGCCCAGAAGACACCTTTTTAAAGAAGTGTTTTCAAGTGAGTTTCTACTTCTCTCTTGGGTTGTCTGATCTATTTCCCTCATTGAGGAGTAGGTATTTGTGGCTATCTCTCATATGAGAGTTACGTAGATAACTCTTACCTTTAATTCTCAATGTTACCAGTAGCAGAAGTCAGACTTCCTCACAGGATGTCTCCAAGCTTTGTCCCCTTTTAGATACTGCTCCTGGGACAGCTTCAAACCTTTTCACAGCCAGACATGAAGACCTTTCCTTCACAGTCTTTTAGACTCTCTATTTATTTATATTTGTTTGTTTGTTTTGTTTGGGGACAGGGTTTCTCTGGGTAGCCCTAGCTGTCCTGGAGCTCACTATATAGACCAGACTGGCCTCACACTCACACTCACAGAGATCCTCCTGCCTGTGCCTCCTAAGGGCTGGGATCAAAGGTGTATGCCACCATGCCAAACCCTAGAATTTCCCTTTAGATTTATAGTCCACTGAATTTGATTTTCTGTGTCATTTCTGTTTTGTGATAACTATTCATCAAGTTGTATAATTATTGTGGAGCATGTTTTTCTTCCCCCTTGATTTGAGAGCTGCTGAGGCTAGTCGGTGCACACCAGGGTTGAAGTCTCTGCAAGGGAGCTTTGAGAGTCCAATGAATGAAACTGTAATGGTAGGGCCTGGGTTGTTGTAGAGACCTGAAGATGCAGGAGATGCCAGAGCCATGAGACATCTGTCAAGGAGAACTGCATGTATGGAGTGGAAGCAGCCCAAGAGAGAGCTGGATGTTGCAGTCAGCAGAGGTGGTAGAGCCATCCAAGCCCTCTGAAATGAAAGTCCCACAAAGGAGACAGAGCTACACGATTTTGTTTTTGCACTGCTGGGTTTCAGTCGTGCTTTGGTCCAGTATTTCCTCACTGTGCTCCCATTCCTCCATTTTGGAATGCCAATATCATATTCCTTGATATTGTTATAATGGAAGCATGTAATTTGTTTTTCGATTTTACAGTGGNTCATGTTTAGAAATTGCCCTGAGTCTCACAAGAGGTTTTAAACTTTTGTTTTGTCTTTAAACAAGGGGTTTATTTAAACAACAAAATGAGTTGAAGGGAAACTATCCAGGAGCATTTTGTTCAAGAATAATTTACCCTTACTTAAAGACAGAATACCCTACAAGTAACAGCTACATATAGATAGGTTACAAAATTTTCTTAGTTTTACGATGATAAATGAAAAACATTAAAATTCTCCAACTGAAGAAGGTATGCAAGGAGTTTTATGTTGTTGAGTTCTTTTGTTAAAACAGAAACAACAAAATAACTTACTGGAATATAAAGATAAGAGCTGAGTGATAAGAACATGCCACTCAGGAGAAAGGGGCTATTTTCANAGAACCACTACCTTCCCCAGCCCATCCCCATCTGATGTCAGCCAAAGGAGAACACTGGCCATTTAGTTTAAGGAAAAAGTGCGATGTGCTTGTGCACGTACACCAGGTACTTNATGTTCAAGAAAGGAATAGGGACGGGGAAATGAAAGGAGAGAGGAAACTACAGTGTAGTAGTCAGCGTGTGCGGGAACCAAATTGCAGCTTTCTAATTGAGAACATTTCTTGGTTTATAACAAAATTCTGGAATAAAGTAGCAGCCTCCTTTTTAGTAGACATCTCCTTTCTGCTGCTGGAACACATCCATCACATCTTCATCCTCCATTTCCAACTGTAGGTGTGTCTGTTTCATTGATTGTGTGCCCATCAAACTGGAGTCTGATCTGCCTTATTTGTGAACTCTGTTGTTCACAGTGGGCTTTCATTAGTTCACTGAGTGGAGTCTGCCTCTTCATCTAAAACTGCACCAGGCAACCATCCTGCCTGCCACCTTCAAATTAACATGCTCTTTGTTCTCAGTCAGTCTTGACTCCTTCCTTGGGTTTCTCGTTGGCCATGGCGAGCATGNGAGTCTCCCCAGGTGCCNCAAAAGATCACAAAAGATACACCAGTTCCTCACTGCAAGAGACGTTGGACTTTTGGANGATGTTGGGACCGTGAAAGACTANGAGTACTTTTGAGGTTGGAATAAATGTATTTTGCATCATGAGATGGTCATGAGCCTCTGGGGACCAGGGGCATAATGTGGTGGTTTGAAGGAGGGTTGTCCCCTACAGGTTCCTGTATTTGAACACTTGGTCATTAGTTGGAGGCACTGCTTGGGGAGNTTGTGGTACCTTAAAGAGGCTGACCCTTGCTGGAGGAAGTACATCACTGGGGGTAGGCTTTGAGGGTTNAGTCTCATCCCACTTCCTGTTCTTCCTCTCTCCTTCCTATGTGTGTGGATGAGAATGTGATCAGCCAGCTTCCTGCTCCTCCCTGCCATGACATGCCTTCCCCACGGTGGACTCTCTCCCCCTAGAACCATAAGCCAAATGAACACTCTCTTCTTTAAGTTGCTTTTGGTCATGGTATTTTATCACAGCAACAGACAAGCAACTGATACAACGAGGATACCTACCACAAGTCTTCAGAACTTACAGTAATCACAGCATGGGGATGAATATCGAGCAGCGGGATGCAAGGCGCTGCTGGTAGGAATGAATGGGCTGCTGCAGCCATGAAACTGTGGGTACGGATGCACAGGAGACACGGNAAGGATGCACACAGCACACTGCAGCCACATCTGGAACTCAGAGCTCAGCACAATGCATCAAAGAATGGAAAATGNATGTAACGAGGTTCCCTAACCCAGTGAAAGGGGATGAAGTGCAGCTCTGTGCAAGACCAAATCTCACAGACACAGGTGGTGACAAGAGATGCCAGAAGAACAATGCCACACAAACTCANGTGCATAAGATTCAAAGCAGTGACACTAAGCTACAGTGTCTAGACATTTGGGCCTAAAAATGGGTAGATGGGCAACTGAATGAGTGAATGAATGAATGAGTGAATGAGTGAATGAATGAATGAATGAATGGTGGTTTCAATACGGAGTAAACGGAGGACAGGAGAAGCAAGGAAAGCAGTTCCTATAAAATCCACCATGTAGTTCTCTGGGCAGAGATGCTAGGGCTCTGGCAAAATGGCATTCCTTATATTGCTTCTGCTGGGCATTTCTTGTGGTGAACCACCGAGCCACACACACAACTTTGATTCATGCAATGTCCAGCTTAAGATCCGTATTTTATAAAACAATGGCCAAGATGTACAAAATCAAAGAGTAGGTAGNGAAGTGGATGCAAGGTAAGAGAAGGGGTGACTGNNCAGATAAATGTTTGCACATGTGGACAGTCATCTCGGTGAGTCGGAGAGTTCAGGTCTTAAATAAACCTTGGGCACTCATCTAAAACAATATCTATTGAGAACTATGTGCCAAGACTTTGCCAGGGAACTTGATGGTTATCTGTGGTCCTGCAGAGCTGGGCTGTTACCGTCTGGTGTGTGCAAACAGCTTACGGTCTTGTGAGGGCTGGCCTGTGGGTGGAAGAGCTGTAATCCACGGGAACCAAAAGAGCACAAGAGGGTGATGTGGTGCATTGATGGTGTCACGTGAGCAGGTCAGTGACGTGGTGAGTTGATGGTGTCACGTGAGCAGGTCAGTGACATGGTGCATTGATGGTGTCACGTGAGCAGGTCAGTGGTTTAATAAGTTGATGGAGTGGCAGGCTAAAGACCGAGCTAAGTGAAAGGAAGACATAACAGAGCATGTGGCAAGTTACTGCAGTTAACTGATGCCTGAGTCCAGCGAGCAGAAGAACGAGTTGATGAATTCACTCGATACAAGCTTCCGTACCCACCACCTCAGCGTGCTGCTGTCTCCTCCCCCTCGCCACACCCACTCCTTCTCTTTTCCTTCCTGTAAAAACCACCAATCTGTCTTTCATTTTTATCATTTTGCCTGTTTGAGATGGAATCATGGACTTAGCGCTGTGGGAGGGGCTTTTTCTCACAGTTCCCTAGAGAGTTATGCAAGTTGGTGCCAATCACTACCTCCATCCTCCCTGGCTGAAAGGCGGTCCAAGCTGTGGGTGTACCAACTTTCACCCTGAAAGGATATTCGTATCTGGACTGTGTCCAGTTTGGGGCTCTTGCCATGCAAGCTTCAGTGGACATTATTATGTGAACATAGCTTCAGCCCACTGGGCTAAGAGCCCAAGAACATAACTGCTGAGGTACACAGTGTGTTTAGGTCTTCAAAGTCTGCAGAGGAGGAGCCTTTATTCGTGTTTGCAGCAAGGCATGAGACTCGTTTGTCCACAGCTTGCCAGCACCGGTTCACCCCTTCCGTCACTTCAGCTGTCACAGTGTGTGCTGACACAGGACGCTCTTCTCCCTGTCTCTCATGGCCGGACAACACGTTTACTTGCTGTTGAGATGGAATTTGCTTATATGCCCCAGGGGAGTGTCCTTGGTCAGGTATATGATTTGTGGCCAGTCTCTCCCCGTAGCCAGCCATTGCTTCTTGTCAGGGTCTTGTGAAGGGAAACTTTCCTTTCCTT
>LZPO01034882.1:444191-456628 GCA_001675575.1 Neotoma lepida | reverse complement strand
ATGATATGATGTGTGCACTGTGGCATGTCTGTGGGCAGAGGACAATTCTGTGGAGTCAGTTCTCTTCTTCTACCTTTATGTGGCCTCCAAGGATCAAACTCAGGTCATCAGGCTTGTGTGGCAAGTACCTTACCATAGATCCATCTCTCCAGCCCTTCAAATGTTTTTATTGTAATTGTGTAAGTATGTGCATGATGATTGCGTGTGGGCATGTGTGCCACAGTGAGTGTGTGTGTATATATGTGCATGATGATTGGCACATGTGCCATGGTGGGTGTTGGGAGAACGGAGGACAACTTAGTGCATTTGGTTTCCTTCCTTCGGACTCAGGTTGACAGGACTGTGCTATGTGTGCCTTTACCTGCCAAGCCACTTTCCTGTCCCCAAATGTTTTTGCTTAAAGAAAAGAATCTTCCTGAAGCCCCAGGTGGTTATCAAGTTAGTAGCAGGGGCCCATTTAGCTGACCCACCACTAACTCTGTGATCACCCCCTTTTCTCTGTTTTGTTTTTCAGATTCTGGAGGTCCACCTAGGGCCAGTCAGCATCTCTCCTCATTCCTCCTCCCTCCTTGGCCCAGCCAGTCTCTCCTTCTCATTCCTCCACAGACTCCTGATGGTGACAGTCCTCTGCCTCAGGCCTTGGGACTCTTCTCTGTGGACTCAGTGACCTAGTGAAGGATGTGTCGGCCCGCTCTGACATTTATACTCTATCTGAACTTCTTATTCTTGCCTATGCAGGATCTCCTTCATCAACAGAACACCAAAAACCATCTTCTCACCATCACGGCCTAACTGGGCTTCGCCTCATCGCCTTCTAACTCAGTGTGCCAGTACCATTTCTNCCCAGCTCACATTCCATCTTTGGACGTAGACCTTTCTTCTTAACCTCCATATTCAATCTACCTACTGGCTCTAACATCAAAACACATCCATAATTTGACCAGTGTGCCCCACATCCTCCATTACCACCCAGATCCAAGCCACTATCATCTTGTGCTTGGATCACTGAGCAAGTTCCTAGTGGACCTCCTTGCTTTTGGTTCCTTCTGCTCACTTTAATCTAGCAGAGTAATTCTGTTAAAACACATCAGATCAGGGCTGGAGAGATGGCTAAGTAGCTAAGAGCACTGACTACTCTTCCAGAGGACCTGGGTTCATTTCCCAGCACCCACATGGCAGCTAACAACTGCCTGTAACTCTAAGATCTGACACCTTCACACAGATATGCAGGCAAACACCGATATCAACAAAATTAATAAACCTTTAACTATATAGACAAAGAAAAAGAGAAAGATACAAATAGTAAGATTAGAAATGAAAGTGGGGGTGTGGCTGGAGAGATGGCTGGGCAGTTAAAAAGCACTTGCTGCTTGCAGAAGACCTGGGTTCGGTTCCCAGCACCCACATCAGGCCTCTCACAACTGTCTGTACTTTCAGCTCCAGGGGAGCCATCACTCTCTTCNGGCCTCTGTAGGCACTTCATGCATATGCGTACACATAAACACAGATTCATACACATAACCGAAAATAAAAACTAAAATCTTTTTTAATAGGAAAAATGAAAGGGGGATCATATTACTGATTCTGCAAAAATAAAAATTACTATAAGGGAATTGGTTTAAGTCAGGATAGATTTGTGGGTAGTAAAGAGANTGAATTCTCTCTCCCAGCAGGGTCTGGAGAGGTAGTTCAGTAGTTAAGAGCACCTACTGGTCTTCCAGAGGACCTGGGTTTGGTTCCCAGCATTGATGTGGAGGACTTCATAGCTANCTATAACTCCAGTTTCAGGGGTCCAATGCCTCTGGCCTCTGTGGGCACCACACTTACATGCTCATACTACCCCCACATATGCATAATTTTAAATAATAAAAATACATTCTTAAAAGGTAAGGGGCCACGGTTAGGAGCTATTACTGCTCTTCCAGAGGAGCCAGAGCTCTGTTCTTAGAACCCACGTCATGTAACCACGGTAGCTTCAGTTCCAGGAGCTGCAATGCCTTCTAGCCTCAGTAGCCACCTGCATGCACATNGTGCACATAATGTAGGCATATGTATAAATATATTAAATAAATAAATCTGAAGAAGAAAGTATGAAGCCAGAGTCCCCTAGTACTAAAGCCAGGCAAAGAAACCACAAGAAAATCCAGATCAGCACCTCTTAGGAACATGAATACTGACTCCCTGGCCAAACTGAAAGTACTTTCTAGAAAGCCCCATCTGCATTCCTGGCACCCCAGCAGTAATACTCCTGAATCTGGCCTGCCCAACCACTGAAGGTCTTCCAGGATGTGCAACAACTAGGGGCAACACGGGTGGTGCTGCAGTATGAGAAATAGCACTGGTCCTTCTGGAGGACACTGATTCCTCCTACATGGCCTCCCCTGTGGCCTGAGTCTCTACTGGGAACTGCATCCCCCACATTTGTCTCTGTTTGAGTCTCAGGACTCTGACCCTGAGCTATACAGAACCCAGGTCAATGCATCAGATATATGAAACTACACCAGAACAACCTACAGACCTCCTGTGCATCCTGTCCTCAAGACAACTCTCGGTCTCCTTATCCCAGCATCGAGGATGGGAATGGAGGAGGTTCACAAGTGACAGGGTTGTTCACAAGCCACACAGGTGCAATATCTCCCAGCGTTGTGTACCCTGTGGCTGCNCTGAGAGCTTTGGGAGGGAGAGGAAAAGGGCAAGGAGAGGCAATAGCCAGATGAAAGCAGGCATCATCTCAGGTAGACCTGGAAACCAGGCAGGGAAAGTATTGAACACCAGGGTCATCTGGAATGGGTCCAGGCATCAGCCACTGGGAACATCATGGATGGAGGGACTCTGGGGTGAACTTAGAGGAACTTGGCTGGGTGCTCTGGCTTCAAGACACCCAAAGGGCAGTTAGGCGGTATCTGAAATGGGGTCGAGGTGCTGGCGGTGAGATCTTAACCTAATTGTTAGGTTGGGAACCTTGGGAACACTTCACAGAGCCAGGGCCAGAGCCAGGAGGTGAGCAGGCTGGACAGATCCCGTCCTGTCCATAGGCACTGGAGCCCAGGAAGCAGGCACAGGACTCCAGACTCCATGGTGGGACTCCCCATGCGTGGCCCATGGCTGGATCAATTTACTGCCGCCAGAGGGCGACGCGCTCAGGGCAAGAGACTCTTTTGGGAGGCAGACCAGAGCCACAGGCTAAAAAGGCACAGGAAAGGGGCTTCTTTGCGTGCTTCTGGCCTGATGCATAGATTATATGCACACACATATGGATATACGAATGCACACATGCCCTTGCACATTCATGCATGCACATACTTGTGCATACCATGCATGTCTGGGCCCAGGGCAGTCCCTTACTGCTGGCCCACCCCTTAGCAGAGGTAGGACACCCAGGATCTCACCTGCAGGGACAGTGGGGTTCTCAGAATAGGACTCTCNGGCCGGCTGGCCTGTCTTCCTCTGCACCTGGCGATTCTCTTTTGGCTTCCCTGAAGGAAGGTAGTAGAAGTGTTAGGATGTGAGTTGTCCCTCACCCCATCAACTTCAGGTGGCATTTATTGGGACACCAGCTAGGCTTGTTCCTAGGCTATTAGGGAAGGCCTCATGAGGCCAGCACATGCCACAACTTTAATCAGCAGCGTCTTCCAACAGCAAATACATCTTAGCCTGGTAATATCAAGAACCAACAGACACACCTACCCCTGTACCTGGAACTGAAACCCCAGGCTTGGGCATGTGAAGCCCCTAAAAAGTGTGCCCTTCATTGCCCTGACTGCTGTCTCCCACCCAAACAATGCCTCTGCCATTCTCCACGCCCTTCAGCAAAGCCTCTGTCCAGCTCTGCTCCAGACAGGCACTCTCA
The DNA here is from genome assembly GCA_001675575.1 of Neotoma lepida. Classification (NCBI taxonomy): domain Eukaryota; kingdom Metazoa; phylum Chordata; class Mammalia; order Rodentia; family Cricetidae; genus Neotoma; species Neotoma lepida. Next base: position 452,778 of record LZPO01034882.1, on the reverse strand, counting down.
GTCTGAGGTGCCTGGGCAAGGGCAGGATGGATGGGGGTGTGTGCTGGGCAGGGCTGGGCCAGGCAAACCAGTCTGGCCAGTGAAGCAGAAGCTGGCTGGGATGAGGCCCTGGGCGTGGGTGTGAGTCAGCGGGCTGGGGTTGGGGAACCACTGGGGAGGATGTCACCTCGAAACAGGAGGCCTGGGAAGGAAGGCTCAGATGAGAGTTGGTCCTCGACCCCCAGCTCCACCCCTGGGACTAACAGGTGGGCCTTGGAAGGGTCCCTTGGGCCTTGTTTTAATTCAAAGGGGGAGCTAGCTGGACTTCCAATCATGGCAGTAGTCAGGTCCCACACCCCATCCTAGGAGACAAGCTAGACTCTTTATCTAGGCTTTTGAAGGCTCAATGTCTTCACCAGCCCACAGTGTGGCCCAAGTGGCTCATTCTGGGGCTATGGTGGCCTTTCATCTCTGCCAAGTTCCCCAGGCAAGCTCAAGCCCAGCAGGGTTCATCTGGGTAGTCTTGGGGCTCCAGTGGTCAGTTGGGTTAGAATGGTCTATGGCCAGTGAGGGTCTGGGCATTCAGGGCTGGTGCATTTGAGATGCAGCTCTCGGCTCTGTGGACAGTTTGACTTTCCCGCGACTGAGGGTGGGGTGAAGGGTGGGGGGCCTTGGTGACGCCCAGGCAGGACCAGGCATGTCCTCAAGCGGCAGTCTAGCTACTGAGAGCCGCCCCCAGTTTCTTAGTCTCCTTCCCAGTCTGGCCAGTGAAGTCTGTGGTCTGTAAAGTCCCGCACCCTGTGTCAGCATGTTAGTCAGCCTCCTCGGCTAGGGTGAGCCATTGTGCCGCCAAAGTCCCTATAAACTCCCTGGTGTGGCCCAGTGCCACAGAGTGGGGCCTGTGGGGCCTATAGGCAGAGCCAGGGCCCTGTGCTGTGCTGCGGACACCAGGCCAAGGGGCAGCGCAGCCATTTGGGACAGCAGGCACAGAGGGCTGAGCCTGGCTGAGAGCAAGCAGCCTACTGGGGCCTCTGGGATGCCCTCTGAGCTCCCCAACCAGGCCAGTGGATGAGCTAGTCCCCTGGGGAGCAGACATCTGGTGAAAGAAGCTCTGGATCCAGGGCCATGTCTGGAAAACGAGGTCGAGCTCGAAAGCCCCGAGGCAAGAGGGTGGGCAGGGCCCAGCGGGCAGCTGGGCAGCAGCGCCCTGAGGCTGAGGCTGAGCCCCCGCCCCCCAACACAGGGGGCCCTCAGGACCAGGTGGGGGTGGCCCTGATAGGGCACGTGACCAGCACTCAGCTGGCTCCTCAGGGACACTCCAGGGCCACCAGGCCAGAGCAGCTACAGGCAGCCTGGAGGCCAGTTCAGGCCACTGCTGTGGAATCCAAGCTGGTGCTGGCCCCTGAGCACATGGAGGGCTGTGGAGCCGGGGGCCCCATGCCAGCCCTGGGCCCTGAACTGCTGAGACTCCACGAAGTCCAGCTGTGCCTAGCCCAGGAGCAACTGCTGCTGGAGGACCGGAGGCGGCAGGTCCAGCTGCAGATGCAGCTGTGGCAGGAGGAACAGCTGTGGCTGCAGCAGCTGCAGGAGGAACAGCTGTGGCTGCAGCAGCTGCAGGAAGAGCAGGCCTGGGTACACATGGAGGGGCTGCAGCTGGCTGTGGCCCTGGAGCAGCTCCGGAGTGAGGGCCTCGAGGCACTGCAAACCCAAGGCCAGGTAAGGCCTAGAGGGCTATGGGCAGGGGCTTGGGCAGTCTGAAGGTACAGTGGACACTCAAGCATCTTACAGATGTGTGAGGGCTGGGAGACCAGGTTGGCTGCAGCATCTCTGTGGGCCTGTATGCCTGGAGGGGCTGGCGCCCACTACACAGAATCTTGCCCAGACAAAGGACAGCAAGCCTGCTCAGACCACACAATGCTTGGCAGGCAGAGGCCATGGAAGGAGNGAACTTGTTTGGGGATGGAGGTGTCAGGGGACCAGGACAAGCAGCTATAGGAGCTGTCCAGGGCAGTAGGCATAGTAAGGTGTGGGGTGAGGGCAGGGTGCACAGTTGACAGACAACAGCAGAAATGAAGAAAAGTCCCCACCCCAAGTATCCTGGACAGCTTCTCATCCGGTCCAGCTGCCCTGCCCCCTGTTTACTGGAGCTTGGTGCCCAGGGCTTGAGATCACAGAGGCAGCACGCAGTGCCGGTGCCCATTATCCTCATTCCAGGAGGAAGACTGGCCTCAGACGCAGCTGGGGCTATTTTGGGCAACTAAGATTTCATCCCAGTGTGGTGTGGGGTCACCACTGCCTGCCAGCTCCAGGGGAATGTGGCATTGCCTGGTCTAAGATGCAGGGCTGCATTGAAGTCTGGGTGGGCACTCTTGCAGCAGGNACAAACTCCAGGCAAGTCTGGGTGCAGAGCCCAAGAGACAGCCTGGAAGCTGTTCACAGCTGTGGCAGAATGAATGGCACTCAGAGTGAAGGGGCGATAAAGGCTGAAGGAGAGTAGGCGCAGGGAGCAGAGGGAGTCTATCTTCTGATGCNCTGCAGATGCCAGCCCAGTCTACTGGTAACCTTTCAGCCTGGAAGAGCTATGGAGAGGTGGTCTGAGGGGAAAGGGTGAGCAGGATGATTGTGGAACGAGGAATGGACAACCACGTATCATGAAGATTCCAACTTAGATTCAAGCCCTGCTCTTTTGCAATATTGGTTTTGTTGTTGTTTTCAAGAGAGAGCTTCTCTGTGTAGCCCTGGCTGTCCTGAAACTCCCTCTGTAGACCAGGCTGGCCTCGAACTCAGAGATCCTCCTGCTTCTGCCTCCCAAGTGCTGGGATTAAAGTGCACCACCGCTGCCCAGCTTCAATATTGTTTTTAAGCCATCTGCCCCTCCAATCTCCTCTTAACCCCTATCCTACCTCCAGGGGCTCTAACATCGTGCCCTTCTGAGCCCTGTGCCCACTCCCCATCCAAGCTCTAGAGATCCAGACTACAGCGGATGTCTGGGCTTTAAACCATCATAGCTATCATGCCCAAGCCCAGCTGAACAATCCCTTGAAGACTACTTAGAGAGAAGGGTTTCTCAGAGGAACCCTATGTACCTAGTGGTCTCAAAGTCAGTGTTGGGGCAGTGCCCTGGAGGTCAGAGGATGCACTCACCAGCAGCAGCTCGAAGCTTGGACCCAGGGAGGGGCGCCTGCCCTTTCCCTGCTGCAGCTTTGGGCCCCCCCTTCTTACTGCTCATTCTCCTGGGGGCGGGAAGGAAAGTCCAGGAAGGGTATGTTCAGAAGGGCAGAGGACAAGGCAGTGGACATACTGCCCTGGCCCTGGATGAGCACGCAGCAGGAGCATGGACCTCCAGCACACTTCCCAGTTTCTTGGTCCACCTGCCTGCCCTGGTTATCTGAGTACGTGCCCAGTGGCTTGAGCAAGGATGNCTGGCAAGAGGATGTCTCCCTTTATGCTTGTGTGCCTGTCCTCTACANTCCTGGCTCAGCCCACCCTGCTGGAATCCACAGATCTACATTCCAGCACCAGTTTCTAAATCACTGGACTACCAGCTAATCAGCCTTGGCTGTGCAGGCATGCCTTCGACTGCCCTCAACCCAGGTCTGCTGAACCCAACCCCTCCTCACCCTTGAACCCCCTCTTCTCCTGGCCTTNGAAAACTCTGCTGTCTGGTTCTGGAAGCAATGCCCTTCTCCCTAGTACACAAGGCTGGCCCTCATTCATTCCCCTAGGAAGAGTCTTCTTTCCACTTCAGCTTGTGTTAGGGGTCTTCCAGTGTCCTAGAACCCCTCACAGGGCCCAGTGAATAGGAAACCCAGGTAGTGCAATCTCTGACGCCATACACCTATGTTCCCACCCCCGCGGGTGCCACAGGAACATTTGAAAGTGGAGTTAATGAACTGTTATCCTGAAAATAGGACCAGAGTGACTGAAGGCTGTCTTACAGAGTGTTCAGGCAGGTGGCAGACATTGATAAGTTGGGGCAGGAGAACTAGATGATGGGGAGCTGGCTTGGACACACGACTGAGTTCAGGGCAGGGCCTAAGTAGGGAAGTGGGTTAGAGGGAGAACTGGGCAGACTAGGGACCTAAGGAGGAACTAAGCGCTGTTAAGGAACTAAGGTGTATGGGTGATGTGTAGGGGTTGATATGTGCATGAGGTCCCCTGTCTATAGAGTCCAGCANTTGCAGCATCCTGAGTGCAGACTCTTCAATGTACATGTGTGATGANGGGACCCCTGCGCCTTCAGTTGNTGTGCGTAAAGACACGATCAGTGGGTGAACCAGGACCACTGTTGGTTCAGGGCGTGATCCTCTATGTGAGATGAGGGATGGAGCTTGGTGTGCAGGATTCTGTGTGGCGGAGGGGCTTCTGTTTGTGGGACANCCGAGGTCCCTTTGTGCCTGAGGGGTCCCATGGGTACCGGAGTGTGTGTGTGTGCAGGATCCCCTATGTAGTTGGGCATATTGATGGGAAAGCCCGTGGAGTTCCTATGCCGTCGGTCTCATGTGAGAGGATGGGCCTGCAGGGAGGTTAGTGGGGAAACCAGAGGTGTGTCTGTANGCTGTAANGAGGTCACCTGAGTGAGCGGGGTGCCCGGTCCCGCATCCGCGGCCTCACCTGCCTGCCTCACCTGCCTCTCACAACGCGCAGAGCCCAGAAGCTCCGCCCCTCACGTCGGGCTGGTCAGTTTCCTAGCGACTAAGCCGGAACTTCCGAGTCACCCCAACTTCCGGGGCGAGGGTCAGGGGGTCGGCAGTAGGGGCTTCGAGCTATCGGTTCGCAAATGGGTTCAAGGGGCTCCGGGGTCCTGAAAGAAGAAGCTTTGGCAGTACGCAGTGGAGCTGGCCAGAGAGTCCGGGGCGCAGTTCTGGGGCGTCACCGGAGCGCTCGGGGACTGCGGTTGAGGGGTGTGGGCTGGGGGCGCCAGCGAGGCCAGCCTGGGGACCGGGGGTCGCAGCCCGGGGTCGGGGCCGCGGAGGGCGCAGGAATGCGGGCGCGTCGGGGTGGGGCCGCCCCGCCCAGGTGCTGCCCGGGCAGGCAGGAGGCAGAGCGCGGGCGGGCGGGCCGCGGCGGGGAGTGGCTGCCGGACGGACCAGACCGCGAGGCCGCTGGGCGGCGGTGGGCTCCTGCTGCCCCTGTGCCGAGACCCCGCTCACCTGGCCAGGTAGGGCAACCCTTCCCCGGCGCGGGCCGGGCAGGGCGCAGCGCGCAGCGCGCAGGACGGGAGGCCGGGGCTTCCGCGCCGCGATACCTGGGTCTGGTCTCGGGACCTGGGCCGGGCGGTACTGTGAGCGCGTGCGTGGGGCTGGGTCGGGGGACAGGGTGACTGCTCTCCGAGGTACTGGGTGAGGGGTTTCCGAGGGGCATGCTGGCAAGGAGGAGGCAGGAGAAAGGGTGCGACACAGTCTCGTTCTCGCGGCCTAGATGTTGGCTGGGCATGACCTGTACCTTTCCTGGAGCCGCTCCCCAAGCCGCCATGAACAGAGGTGTCCAGGGCTGGATCCCTGTGTGGAAGGCAGGGAAAACCGGAGTCTCCTAACTCCTGATCCCACATCCCTGGACTGGATAGGCAAATAAAGACACCTGGCCTGGGTAGCGGCTAACTTCCTGGGGTACGGTAACACCCTTGGGCCTTGCAGTGCCTAACCCGTAGGCTGTAACTCATCGACTTCCGGTCTTTGAGCCCCATCCCATCAATTCCCACCTCCCAGTTTCATGTCCCCTACCACGCACCCCTATTTGGCCAGGGTCACCGTCTTTGTGTAGTAGCTCAAGGTACTCCCCATGGGATCCCCCTTCCAGATGGGGGGACACTACCTCCTGTCAGGTAAGANGGGAGGTACCGTCATTTTCTTGTGCTGTTAATGGTGAAGGGCCTGGAGAGTGGCTCCAGGTCGGAGGTCAGCGACAGAAGATTCCTGCTGAGTCATTGGTTTGGGTGGGATAGGCTCCTTCCTTAAGCAGGGGCCCACTTGGATAGCAGATGTCTGTGAGCGGGGCTGTTGGGGTTCGTTGCAGATAGGAGTGGTCACTGCCCAGTCCATAGTGTGTGTGTGGGGGGAATGTGTGTCAGTGAGAGAACATCAGGGCATTTGAGGTCATGGGTGACTGCTGTGTGAGACCAGGTCCCACCGTGGCCACTCAGGACTAGGGCTTCTTCCCAACTAATAGTATCTTTGATGGTTCCTCACCAGAAGTCCACAGGCTGGACAGTATCAGTTCTCAGTCTTCTTTATATCAGGAAGTGCCCCCTCAGTGAGCGCACGCCAGGGAGTGTGAGCATGTTGCCTACTAAGGCTGAGTGCAGTATGGGGCCTGCCCAGGCAGACGTGCCAGCATTCTTACCCCAGGTGGTCTACCTTGATCTCCCCAGAACAGTGTGCCATACCTCACANTGCANACAGGAAGGAAAACCAACGGCCTACAGNCAGGGCAGTGCCCCAAAGGGAATTTTAGAGCACTCTTCTTAGGGCAGGTAGGCATAGGAGTGTCCCCGCCTCCAAGCTCTGTCACATTTGGGCTTGTTCATGTGTTGCACCATGCCCCTAGGGATGGCAGACACTATAGCTCCCTGGGTCACACACAGCAGAGTCNTGACCCCCAATATCATCAGACGAATGTCCCCTAATAACAGCAGCTAGTGCCAATCCTGTNGCNGCCTCTGACCCACTCCTCTTCCTGGGGAGATTTACTTTTCCCAGTCCAGACTAGCATCTAGGAACCTGTGTGCTAGGCAGAGCAAGAGTCCCAAGCCATTCCAAACCCGAGGAGCAGTGGGGAATGGAGTGAGCCCGCCCTAAGGCAACTTCCAGGGCCAGAGGCACAGGTTTCTAGGTGTTGGGTTGTTACTTCTAATGCCTTCCTCAAGCATGAGTTCCTGCTACCCCTCCCTGCCCCAGCCACTGAAGAACAAGAGCACCCATGGTACTGGACCGCTGACAGAACTCAGGGCAAGACATGTAGCAAAGGCTCTGCCTTCATTCTTAGTGCATTGGGCAGAGGGTGGTGATCCAGGGTCTTGGGGATGTCTCTGTGGCCATCAGGATGGGTGGGTCTGGGAGGGTATAGAGACTCCACAAGGGAGGGGCTGGCCCCAAGGAACTGTGGCCCAGAGAGGTTTTAGCTGAGCTGGGACAGTAGCAAAGGGTGAAAGTTGTAGAGAGGNTGAAAACTGAGGCATTGGGGCAGGGAGATGAGTGAAGGGGCTATGGGGGTATACAGGTGTGGACTGAGGGAAGAGGTGTGGGTGGGGTTTAAGGCCATCAGCCCTGGATGAGTCAGTCTCTGCTCTNCTGTGCTCACCTTGGGCCAGGTACAGTGTCTTGCCACCCCTCCCAACTGTGTACAGTGAAGGTAACAGGCCAGAGCATTGCCCAGAATCTTCAGGCAATGTAGAGAGTGCCAAGGTGCCAACCAGACTAATCTCTTGAGGAAAAAAAAGGGAGGGGAGGGGATAATCTTATTACTGGACTGCATTTGTGTCTTAACCAACAACTTATTATTATAAGAAAAGGATCCACAAAGTAAATGGGCTATGAATCTGTTGACCCTGAAGGAAGAGTAGGCGGGACCTCTTCCCTGTCTGGAATGGGGCAAACACCGGCAGTCCCTGAGACCCTGATAAGAACAAGGTCTCAGCCCCAGGAAGGGGATTTAGGGCTGAGTACCAGTGGCCCATGGCTGCTCCTAGGGGCTGTTTTCTAAGCCTATCTTGGTTGGGCCCTGGAAGGCCTCCCAGGCATAAGCTAAACCCCAAGATCTAGCAGCTCCGTTAACTCTATGTGTCCACTTGTGAGGGTAAGGTAAGTGGGTCCTACTGCCCTAGTTAATGTATCTTCCTGCCCCTCCAGGCCCCTGGCCCCAACATGGCCCGTCGTTCCCAGAGCAGCTCACAGGGGGACAACCCATTGGCACCTGGGTATCTGCCACCTCACTACAAAGAATACTACCGCCTGGCGGTGGATGCACTGACTGAGGGTGGGCCAGAAGCCTACAACCGCTTCTTAGCGTCTGAGGGGGCACCTGACTTCCTGTGCCCTGAGGAGCTGGAACATGTGAGCCGCCACCTGCAGCCCCCACANTATGTGGCCCGAGAACCCCCTGAAGGCAGCCCTCCTGATGTGGACATGGACGGTTCCTCAGGCACCTACTGGCCAGTGAACTCAGACCAGGCTGTGCCTGAGCTGGACCTGGGCTGGCCCCTGACCTTTGGCTTCCAAGGCACAGAGGTCACCACACTGGTACAGCCACCGCCACCTGACAGCCCCAGCATCAAAGATGAGGCTCGGAGGATGATCCGCTCCGCCCAGCAGGTGCATTATCACGGGCTTGATGGATGGTGAAGGGCAGCCTGAGCTGGGCCTTGAAGCATGAATAGGAGGGTGTGGGAAGAATAAAAGCATTTCAGGTGCTGGGGATGCCAGGGCTGGTCAGCCAGACCTCGGCAGGAGAGTCACGCTGGAGGGTTTATCCATTGCCATCTGGGACTTGGTTAGTGGCCTCTATACATTTGCTTGCTCAGGTTCACAGCCAGTACCCAGAAACTTGGGGCCGTTGGCCTATTGGTCTCTCCAGAACTTGCCCAGCTGAGAGCAACCCACTCCCAAAACAG
>LZPO01034882.1:422680-444006 GCA_001675575.1 Neotoma lepida | reverse complement strand
AAAGAAAAGAAAAGTAAAACTGGCTGTTGAGCCAGGAAAACTGGCTCATGCCAGTATTCTAACATTCAAAGAGGTTGAGGCTAGCCTGGACTACATAGTAACAGTCCAGCCTGTATTAAAAAACATAAACACTCCCACAAAACCCAGGAAGATCAGGTAAGGTAGCAGACCTAGCTTCTGTCCCTGTTTCAGGTTGTGACAAGCCCTCCTCCCCCTTCAAGCCTGAGGTTCTGATGCCTGCCCCGACAACTTGGGATCTGAACACACAAGGCCAGGGTTGCAGCTATGCTCCCTCTGAGTGAAGCACCCTAAAAGTATAGGCTCTGCCCCTGCTCNGGGCTCCTTTATGAACTCCCTCTGCTGGGTCCCATTTACCACCCTCCCATTCATGGCCACTCTCTCCTAGGGTAGGCTAATGGTCATTTTACAGTGTGTGTGGGTGAGAGTGTAGCCAGGGATAGGTAGAATGGCAGGACCCTTCCCTCTGGCTGACCTGATACCCACCTACCTCACAGGTGGTAGCTGTGGTGATGGACATGTTCACTGATGTGGACCTGCTCAGTGAAGTGCTAGAGGCTGCTGCAAGGCGAGTCCCAGTCTACATTCTGCTGGATGAAATGAACGCTCAGCACTTCCTAGACATGGCAGACAAGTGCCGTGTTAACCTGCACCACGTGGATGTGAGTGGCCAAGCCAGGGGAGCGGAGGGGAAAATACCTTTGGTGAAGACCTGACTCCCCTCTCTTCCAGTTCCTGCGTGTGCGCACAGTGGCAGGGCCTACCTATTACTGCCGCACTGGGAAGTCTTTCAAGGGCCATCTGAAGGAGAAGTTCTTGCTGGTAGACTGTGCTGTAGTGATGAGCGGAAGTTATAGGTATGCCCAGTGGGTTCCCCTCAGCCCTGGCCCTCCCCCACAGAGTCCTTCCCCGTGGTCCCACTTCCTTCCCATAAAGCCCTCCTTGCCACAGTCCACCAACCCGGCTCCTTACAGACCCCAGGTCCCTAATTATCCAACTGATGCCTTTGGCCTTTGTGGCCCTACTTCCTCTCCCTGACTCCCACCCTCCTGCCCACAGCTTCATGTGGTCTTTCGAGAAAATCCACCGCAGCCTGGCTCATGTGTTCCAGGGAGAGCTGGTCTCCAGCTTCGACGAGGAGTTCCGCATCCTCTTCGCACAGTCAGAGCCACTGGTGCCCTCAGCTGGGATGCTAGCCCGCATGGATGCCTATGCACTTGCTCCATACTCTGGGGCTGGGCCCCTGGTGGGCGTCCCCGGGGTTGGAGCACCAACACCTTTTTCTTTCCCTAAACGGGCGCACCTCCTATTCCCACCGCCCCGGGAAGAAGGCCTGGGCTTCCCCTCTTTCCTAGACCCTGACCGCCACTTCTTATCGGCCTTCCGCCGCGAGGAGATGCAGCGAATGCCTGGAGGTGCATTGGAGCCCCACTCAGGGCTCCGGCCACTGGCGCGTCCAACTGAGGCTGGACCTATTGGAGAGCTCGCAGGCCCCCGGGGCTTCTTCCAGGCACGGCACTTGGAGATGGACGCCTTCAAGCGGCACAGCTACACAGCGGCTGACGGAGGTGGAGCAGTGGAGAACTTTGCAGCTGCACGGCAGGTGTCGCGACAGACATTCCTCAGCCATGGTGATGACTTCCGTTTCCAGACCAGCCATTTCCAACGTGACCAGCTCTACCAGCAGCAGCATTACCAGTGGGACCCACAGTTTGCACCCGCGCGCCCTCAGGGCCTCTTCGAGAAGCTTCGTGCAGGCCGACCTGGCTTTGCGGACCCTGATGACTTTGCACTAGGTGCTGGGCCCCGCTTCCCAGAACTGGGTGCTGATGTGCACCAGCGGCTGGAATATGTGCCATCCAGCGCATCTCGAGAAGTACGCCACGGCTCGGATCCTGCCTTTGGAACTGGCCCTCGTGGTGTGGAGCCTAATGGGGCCTCACGCCCCAACCTGGGCCAGCGTTTTCCATGCCAAGCATCCATGAGGCAAGGCCAGGACACCGCTCCAGAAGTGGAGCCTGAGCGCAGGGGTGGACCCGAGGGACGGGCTGGGCTACGTCACTGGCGCCTTGCTTCCTACCTGAGCGGCTGCCATGGTGATGGTGGGGAGGAGGGTCTGCCTATGGAAGCTGAGGCCTATGAAGATGAAGTGATGGCTCCTGGAGGCCGGGACCTGCTCCCCTCCGCCTTCCGCACTCCTGTACCCTTCCCAGGCAAGGGACCAAAGCCAGGCTCAGGAAGCGGTGGTGGCGACAGCTCAGAGAGAGAGGGCGCAGAAGAGACAAGCCTGGCTAAGCAGGACTCCTTCCGCTCACGCTTGAACCCGCTTATCCAGCGCAGCTCCAGGTTACGCTCATCACTCATCTTTGCCTCACAGGCCGAGGGCGCTGGTGGGACCACAACAGCCACCACAGAAAAAGTACAGCTGCTACACAAAGAGCAGACAGTCAGTGAAACTCTGGGTCCCAGTGGAGAGGCTGTTCGTTCCAGCGCCTCAGCAAAAGTGGCGGAGCTACTGGAGAAATACAAGGGCCCTGCCCGGGACCCTGGGGGTACAGGGGGTCCCATCACTGCCTCCAGCCACAGCAAGGCTGTAGTGGCCCAGTCCTGGCGGGAGGAGGTGGTAGCACCAGGAGGAGCGGGAACTGAGCGCCGCAGCCTTGAGAGTTGCTTGCTTGACCTGCGGGACTCCTTCGCACAGCAACTGCATCAGGAGGCAGAGCGACACCCGGGAGCAGCTTCGCTGACCGCTGCGCAGCTACTCNACACGCTGGGCAGCACAGACCGCCTGCCTTCACGCTTCCTCTCCACCCAGGGTCGCTCCTTGTCTCCACAAGGACGAGACAGCCCTCCACTAGAAGGGCAAGGAACGCACCAGTTGCCTTATTCTGAGCCAAAAGGGAGCCCCACCCAAGCTTACCCTGAGCGCAAGGGGAGCCCTACGTCTGGATTTCCCAATCGGAGGGGCAGCCCAACCACAGGAATGATTGAGCAGAAGGGGAGTCCCACTTCGGCCTANCCAGACCGCAGGGGCAGCCCGGTGCCCCCAGTGCCTGAGCGCAGGGGCAGTCCGGTGCCCCCTGTCCCTGAGCGNAGAGGCAGTCTCACCTTCGCTGGGGAGTCTTCGAAGACTGGGCCTACGGAAGAGGTGGCTGGCGGTCCCATGGAAGCCCTGCGAAAGGGCTCCCTCCGCCTCAGGCAGTTGCTGAGCCCCAAGAGCGAGCGGCGTGGGGAAGATGAGGGCAGCTTGCCAGCCCCACAGGAAAATGGTCAGCCTGAGAGCCCCCGGCGGCCCTCGCTGGGTCGGGGTGACAGTACAGAGGCTGCTGCAGACGAGAGAAGCTCAAAAGTACGCCTGACTTCAGCTACCGCCAATGCCTTATACAGCAGCAACCTGCGAGACGACACGAAGGCCATTCTGGAGCAAATCAGTGCCCATGGCCAGAAGCACCGCGGAATCCCTGCTCCAGGCCCAACTCACAGCAGTCCTGAGCTAGGTCGCCCAACAACTGCAGGAGACTTGGCTCCAGACATGTCCGACAAGGACAAATGTTCGGCTATCTTCCGCTCAGACAGCCTAGGGACACAGGGCCGGCTCAGCCGCACACTGCCGGCCAGCGCAGAGGAGCGTGACCGGCTCCTTCGTCGCATGGAGAGCATGCGCAAAGAGAAGCGTGTCTACAGTCGCTTCGAGGTCTTCTGCAAAAAGGAGGAAGCCGGCAGTACTGGAACAGGAGACAACATGGCAGATGAGGACACCAGGGACAGTAAAATGGGCAAATTTGTTCCCAAGATTCTGGGTACATTCAAAAGCAAAAAATGAGTCTTCTGGTCTTGGAGGCCAGGACTCTGCATCACTGCCACACAGCACTCACAGTACCCATCTGGTACTGATGGAGTGGTGGCTGCCAGACTGGTGTCAAAGCCGTTTGGGACCTGGCTGACAACCACCTGAACTGAGCTCCACTTGAATTCACCTGACAGCTGCACTGCCTCTCACTCTTGGCTTCTCCTCGNTAGGAGCTCAGCCCCTCCCTCACCTCAGCCTCCACCATCTCCTGGGCTCAGGCCCTCTTTGGGGCTTAATTCACCTCAGGGATCCATATCTCTGCCTTACTCGCCAATTTTTCAAGGACTCATCACCTTATGCCTGTTGCCTCTTAGAGCCTTTTATCTCAGGGCTTTTTCTCAGGGTGTGCATCTCCCTCACAGGCTCCTGGGTCTACTGCCTCCCTCTGGAGACAGCCTCCTTCCATCTCCTCACCTCCATCTCTCTCTGGAACTCACCTTCCCTGCTTCCATGCTGTCTCCTCACCGCCTCCTAGCACTTTCTTGGCATCTGTCCTCTTGCTGTGGGGAGGGCAGGGATGCTAGACAGGGCAGGCCACTGGGAAGTAGTTGCCAAGCACCTACTGGGGCTGCCTTAAGTCACATCTGCCTTCTCCAGCAAGTCTCTGGGTAGCACTTGAAGAGGAGCCGGAAGTGGGGAGCACTGGACTTTGCAGTACAATAAAGCAGTCTGGACAGACTTTTCTGTGACCCCAGCTTCAGTAAGTTCCTAAGCCAAAGTCTGGGAAGAGGCTATATGTAGTGTTTGGGCCTCAGCAAAGAGCAGAAGATGGAGTAGAGTACAGCCTGAGCCCCAGCCACCACTAAGGGACAGCAGACCCTGCCCCCACCGCCAACTCCACCCTAGTCTTGGTCCTTTCCTTTTTGTCACCAGCAAAAAGAATCTGTCCAAGGTCCCTGGTTACTTTTATCTTTTCTTACCTCCAAGGATTTTGATTTAGAATAACACCAAATACTTAGAGATCCCCCCCCCTCATACACACACTATTAGGCATTGAGAAATATGTTTCTGCTATCTAGTATTCTTTCCAGATAGTTTATACCTGTGTGTGTGAGTGTGCGTGTGCACTCGTGATGTGAAATCCCAAGAGGGCAAAGATATGAAAACAGAACCACTAAGTAGCTCCCTCTGACTCCAGCAGCTGGAGAAGGGAGGACACTGGGACTTGGGTAGTGACCAGATTCCCACTGTAACGTTTCAGTGTCAAAAACCCCCAAGTTCCTGGCCAAGTGCACATGGTCCCCTGGGAACTGGATGAGCTGGAGTGTTTCCTAGTCTTGACATGCTCCCTGCTTAGCTTGTCCTAGGCGCACAGTCTGATGTCCTGTGCGTCACTGCTCATGCTCAGACCTGTTGAGCTCTGCAATGGAAAAGTGGAGGCTGCTAGTCCTTCCTGGGGCCCTCGAGACCCCTGGCTGTACCCTGCACACCTTTCTGAGAAGGACATTTCCTGAAGCAGTGTCTTCTCACATTAACAGTAAACACAACACAAACTCCGATACAGCCCAATGCTGGGGAGGCAGAGGTAAGCTGGTCTCTAAGTTCTGGGGCAGCCTAAAACAGCAAGTTCCAGGCCAGCCGGGGCTACACAGTGAGAGCCTATGCAAAAAAAAAAAAAAAGTCAGCATGTCCCCCCAATAGGTGTAACTGTCCAATTATGTGGCTTTAACCCTGTGACCTTCCTAGTTTCCCTTTTGGAAAGCCATGAGTCCTGGTGGGGAACTCTTACTCATCCATGCCTGTACAAACACCTCTCCCATCCCTGCAAACCCCATACCCCTGCAAACCTCTGGCTTTTGGGGCCATTCACAGAGGTACTCATCTGAGTCTCCAGTCTTCAAGCCCAGAAGCCACTTCTCAACCTTCATCTTGCAGCTCTCCTGCCCCCCTGAACCCTTCTGCCCTGATAGCCAGTTCTTGGCCTTGCAGGCACCCTGGTTTCTGGTGTTCATTCTCACTGACTCCTTTGTTCTTTTGCTCAGCAACTTGGAGCTAGGCCCCAGACTCTTGAAACCACGCACTGCCCACATTGGCAGTCTGCCACCTCAGGAGACAAACCTTTTGGCTCCAGTTCTGACTGGCTCTCTGCCATGTTGGAATCATACCCACCCTCTCCTATACCCAGTTATTTGCTTCCTGACTCTGTCTCATTTCACCCAGTATCACTGCTATGCAGGCTCCAACTCTGCCTAGCTTCCCTACCCGNGTCTTGTCCCTTTTGTCATCTGCCCTACCGCAGNCAGCAGGTTTAGACAGCTCCCCTAGCCAGGTGGTGGGAAAATGGCTTTCCTGTGTTCTACTCCAGCCCAGTTTCAGAGGCTGTGTGGAATACTTGAGTGCCTACACAAGTCTGGTCTGAAGTCACACAAAGCCCTTTGCACAGTAGTGCCCCCACGAGATCTTCAGGGTGTCTTCCTGTCCTTTTACAAGACCTGGAGACAACCCAGGAGTATCACTGTGTGGTTAGAGCACANGTGGCAGTCACAGACAAAAGGTACCAAGAGCCTCGGGCCAAGAGAAGTGCTGCACCCTTCTCTCCCTTTTCCTTGTTTGTGGCCCAGGTCTTAAGCAGTCATTGGTAACCTGCACCCGGGTGGGGAATCGATCCACAGTCCTAGTCCCAGAGGACTAGGCTGAGTGGGCAGAAGCCTCAGAGAGCAGACATGACCGAACTTTGTGCTGAGCACAGGATTCGAATATGGAGCACTCAGGAGAGTGGGCTTCAGGAAAGGTTTGGGACCTAGGAAGGGAGCCCTCGGTTGGTAGTGGGTGAAAGATGGCTTAGCTGAGCTGGCAAAAAAAAAAAAAAATACGACTTTATTGGAAGAAATTGTTGGAGGTGGAGTGGAAACCGCCATCTACTCCCCCTTAGGGGAGAGAGGCTCAGAGAACCCTCCCGGAACTCGAATGCAGAGGGACAAAGGAGGGAGATGTGCTGGGGGCTGGNGAACAGCCCCAGGTTGCCGCAAGGAAGCGGGTGGGCGGCTCACGCACGCGGTCCGGGGAGCAGGGGCAGGCGGCCCAGAGCGGAGCGACACACGGTCCCGTAGGCCTGGGAGTAGCCGCCAAGCGCCGCTCTGGCTGCGCCCTGGGCCCCCTGCGAGGCCGAGGTGCCAAATATCCTTCGGCCGGGTCGGGGTTCCGGGGCCTCCCGGGGCAGGCGGGAAGGGACCTGCACGCAGGCGAGGGTCTTGTTCAGGAGGGAGAGGAATGGAGCAGGGCTCTAGGGGATACGAACCGCACTGGAGGGAGCTGGGAAGGGCCGGGCTCACCCGTCGCGCGCCGGCCGCCCTCGGCCCACCGCCCCGGGCCGAGTCACTGCGGATCAGGGCCTGATTGGCCACCTGTGCGGCGGCCTGTGAAGTCAGGGAGAGCGCCACCACCCTAAGGTTCGTCTTCACCTGGAAGGGGTGCGCCACAGGGTCACGGAAAGATACTGCAAGAGGCTCTTCCGTGCCCAACCGACCTCGACTTACCCCTGAGGGTGCCGAGGGTGGCTCCGCTGTGGCCCCTGGTGGCCTTTCCCCCCTGCCTGACGGCGGAAGTTGGAGCAGGGGGTCTGAGCTCTGCCTGGGAACTTCTGTGGGGTCATAAGAGCAACCCCCGGAGTTAGGTTCCCGCTGCGCACGTTGGTGGCCCTACAGAGAAGGGGCCAGGGGTGCGGGGGAGGCAGGCAAAGCTCACCCNCGTGCTCAGGGTTATGACCAGGGCTACTCTGAGGTCTGGGTCTGCGTTTTCTCGCAGCCGTCTCCGCGGGGACCTGGGGGAGGACTCTGGGCTTGAGCGATTGAGCCCGGGCGGGGGAAGCCCTGAGCTCTGCCCGCGAGGCCGCACCCCCCAGGCCTTCCTCTCGAGGGCTGCAGCTGTTCCCCCTCCGCTCCAGGATCATCTGCAGGATTGGAGGGGCGCTCAGAGGGAGCCGGACGGCACTGATGTCGCTGCGATAAGAGGCTTCGAGGGTGCCCGTGGAAAACGGACGATGAGAGTCCCAGCACCTGGTACAGGCGGTTGCGATACTCTGGCGCAGAGAGCTGGTCTCCTTCGGGCACCGGGAGCCGCACGTCGGATCCCCGTGTCCACTCGCGGTCGGGGCAGTGAAATCTGCGGGACCAGAAAGATGGATGCAGGAGTGACGGGACACAGTTGCAGGAGAGCAAACCATTCGGGCTCCCACCCCTGCCCTTCACTCCGAGTCTCACCTCTGCACGTAGGGGTGTTGCAGTGCCTGCTCAGCGCTAAGCCGCTTCTCTGGAGCAAACGCCAAGAGTCGCTTGAGGAGGTCCAGGGCTTCTGGGGGGGTGTCTGGCGGCAGGAGGGCGTCCAGCGTCTGCCGTGGCCTGCGGGCAGCCGCCTGTCGTCTCCTTTCTAGGGGCCCCACCCGNGGCACCTTCTGTCTGTGGCCTGACCTCCGCTTTTCTGCTTGTGTAAATCCCACTCTTCGNGTCCCCTTCCCGAGGTGGTCACCTCTCCATTCCCTCATCCCCACTCAGTGGGACGCTCTCCCCTTTTCTAAGGCTGGGTGTTCTCATTTCTGGGGGATGAGTCTTGTTTTTCTTTTCTCTTTTTCTTGCCGGTCTCCTGGATTTCTCCTCTGTCCCGTGCCCCCACCCCCGTACCTAAGCTCTAAGAGTATGGGGCTGAGAGCGCAGCTTTGCACTGGTACAAACTGGCTCCTGTGCCAGCTGCAAGATGTCAGGCTGCGACCTGCCACCCTCCCCCACACCTAAGGGTTCCACTCACTTGGACCCAAGGTTCTGCAGAATCAAAGCACTGTAGTCTGAGCCAAGGCCCTGGAGCTCTGCGAGTGGGTGGAAGACAGAGGTATGAAGCAGGCAGATTGGCCGGCAGCCAACCCTTCTGGCCACATACATAATAAACAGCCTCTCACAGAGTCTGTGGTCTAGAAGAGCTCAAACCCCTAAAAGCCAGCCATTTGGTCCAGGTGAGTGCCCATAGCTGTGCCTTACCTGGAAACCACACACTCTGAAGATGCTGGGGTCACACCAACCCAAAAGGCAGGAACTTGCTGAGAGGACACAGGCACCCTGCCAGGCCTTCAAAGATGTCTGTCTCCCTCTTGCCCCCTCCACAACCACTGTTCTCAGCAAGCAGCACGGACACTTCACTCCTGTTCCCCTGACCCTCTGCCCAACCAGCCCCTTCCTGTCACTGTTTGGCTTGCATTGTCCCTGTGGCCAATTCTGTCTCTTCTCTGCACCAGTCCCCAGCAACTGCTCCTGGGCCCTCCCTCCACAGGGCCCTTTTCAGTTTTCCTGGGTCAAATAACTCTCTCCTATGCACGGTACTGGGGACACTCTCCACAGCTGTGCCCTCTGACTTTCATTATCCTATACCTAGGGACAGGCTGCTAGGTTGGGACCTCACTGTGTACATGCTCACCCTCCGTGGAGGGCAATGGAATGGTCTCCAGGATCAGCTCCAGCTGGTGGAAAGTGGATGTGCCAGGAAACAGTGGCTGCCCCCGAAGCATCTCTCCTAATATGCAGCCCAGGCTCCACATGTCCACCCCAGGAGTATACCTGGGCCAGGAAGGGATATGTGCAAGGGCAGGATGCAGAGGCGGAGGCAGAATGGGAGTGCAGGGNTAGGGCAGTGAGTATTCAGGTGGGCCCAGGCAGGACCAGGATACAGGGTACCCTATGGGACTTGAAGGGAGAAGGTAGATTGAGTCTCCAGCTGTTACCATCGGGAGGAGAGAAGAACCTCTGGAGCTCGGTACCAGCGTGTGGCCACATACTCTGTCAGGGCCTGGCCCTCAGGCCCCTCAGGGAGGTCACTCAGGGAGCGTGCCAGGCCAAANTCACAGAGTTTCACCCGGCAAGCAGCATCCAGTAGAACGTTGGCTGGCTGGAGAGAGGAATGGGCTTGAGACCCAGTGCGCTGGGTGCACAGTGAAGCCAGGNACTTGTGGGCACAGTGTGGACCCAACCTTCTGGTCCCGGTGGATGACACGCCCTGAGTGAATAAACTTGGTGGCCCTCAGGAGCTGGTAAAAGATGCAACGCTTGTGGATATCCTCCAGGAGTTTGCCCTTCTGAATGACTGCATTCAGGTCGGTGTCTGGGAAGAGGCAGGAGCCGGGGAAGGATATGCAGGTCAGTCTGGAGGGTGAAGAGTNCAGGTCTGTACCACTTCCAGCCTGCACCAGCCCTCAGCCCATCCTGGGCTCCCTCTGCCTGGCTACCCGGCCACCGAATCTGTCTTCACTTGTCAATACAACCAGAATGGTCTATGGAATTATTTTCATCCTATTTCACATTCTTGTTTTACAAACTGAGTGGGGAAAAAGGAGAGCACAGCAAGTGAGGGCAAAGCAAGAATCCCGTGCAAAAGGGACAAAATGGGGGAGTCACCACCAGGCCAGGGNAGGCAGGGTAAGGAGAGAGGGGTCACAGCCAATCTTTGAAGGTCAGACCTCACCAGCTTTGTGCTCAGGTTCAGGAGACAGATGAGAGTGACAGATACAGTATGGGCCAGGTGTCAGAGGTACATAAGAAGGAAGCCAGGCCACTTAAGTAGGGCTGGGGTCTGGCCAAGGCCTCACTCACCCATGGACTCAAACACCAGATAAATATCCTTGTCATTCTCTGCTGGAATCACATCAAGTAGGCGGATGATGTTGGGATGGTCCCCAAACTCCTGGGAAGACAGACTGTTGCTGTTTCGAAGCCAAGACTGTGCTCTGGGTCAGTGGGGCCAGCTCCCTTGTCTGTGAGGACCTGCACCCTGGGAAGGGATGTGGCGGGATGGCCTGGGCCACTTACCCGGAGAAGCATGACTTCCCTGAAGGTTCTCTGTAAGAAACAGAAATACCCAGCAGGTTGACCCAGAAATGCCAGGAAACCTGCTGTGACAGGTCCTCCCACAGCTCCCCATACCTCCCCACACTCCATCACTGCTCACTTACCTGAGCATCTGTCTGGTCCCTAAAGGCATCAAAGATTCTCTTGATGGCCACTACATCACCAGTCTTCCGATCCACTGCCTTCCACACAATACCATAGGCCTGGGAAACACATGGTCAGCTTGCTGAACACAGGGGTGTCCTGCTACACACACAGACACACACAGACACACACACACACACAGACACACACACACACACAGACACACACACACACACAGACACACACACACACACACTAGCCAACCAGGCTGTCCCATCCTGCTCTGGATTCTGGGAGGGGTCAGAGTGTGGCAAGTCCTGGGGTGGCAGAGCCTATGACTGCAGCATCTTCTGGAGAGGGGAAAAGGGGTAAGAAGTGGAGAGGTCCCTGCCAGGACATGAAGCCACAAGTGGGTACTACTGGGCAGGACCTAAAACCTGTTGTCTCTGGAATNACCTTTGACCCCTCCAGCTCCCCGAACATTCTGACTCTCTTTCCCTACATCCCCATGCCATCTGCTTAGCAAATCCTATTGACTTGACCTTCAGAATGTATTCAGGGCCTGATGACTTCCTTCCCTCCCATCTCTGCTATGCACTGGCCCATGCTTCCAGAATCTCTCGTGGGTTGGCTATCTACTCTCTCTGCCACTCCCAACCCATCACCACCACCAAGCCTCACCAGTCGACAGGGTGAGCTTTGTGAAATAACTGTTCCAAACAGCTGCTACAGCTCGTCAATTAAAATAAAAGCCAAAATCTTGAAGGTGCCCCAGATCCCTTCCATACCGTGGGCCCCATCACTGTCACTCTACCCCATCTCCTCCTGGTTCCATGCATAGAAATGTAGTGTGTCTCCAACAGCCAAACAGGTCTTTGCTTCAGGGCCTTTGCAATTGCTGTTTGCTTGTTCCTTTCCAATATGCACAGAACACACCCANAGAATCACACACATTCACACATACAGCCCCATATGCTCAGACCCAAATACAATCATGAATACCCCCGAACTCACATACAGTTCCTGCTCTCACTCTATGTACCCCCTACCCAGACTTCCTGAGCCTGGTTTATGAGCCATGCTGGGAGCAGCCCTTCACCCTCAGAAACTGAAATGGGCTAGGCTTTCCCAGAACAACCTACGGGAACCCAAAAAGGTAGGGGATGTGGGTGGGGCACCAATGTCACTCCTCCTGCAACCTGGGGGCCCTGGCAGTCACCTGCCTTCCAGGGCGAGGTTCCTGAGTGCCACCCAGTTTCCTTATGGACACAGGGGTACAGGANCCTCGGAGGAACCAGGACGCGAGCCCAGGAGCCAGCATCCAGTGTAGAAGAACTAGACCTTGAGGGGGCTGACCAGGCCCCCAGGTGACTGCAGTGCTCCTCAGATGACGGGGCGTCCCTGAACTCACCCCCTTCCCAAGCCTCCGCTTGATCAGGTATCTGTGGGCTACGTGGCGGTCCACCTCGGCAGCACACATGACAAGAGGCAGGCGCAGGCTTAGTGTCCACAGACTCCTCCTCGGAGCAGGACCTGTTGATCCGTTGGCTTGGGAACAGGNGGCCGCCGTGCGCCTGCGCCAATGGGCGGGGTCTGTAGCCAGCCCCACCTGTCTGCTTGGGTCCCCTGGTCAGTGCTGCTCGCGGGATGGGGGTTGGGGTGGGGAGGCTATCCCCGAATGCGCTGGGCACTGCGACATCGCAGCACTGCCAACCCTTGGGTTGGGCACGTCTTGGGGTTCAGGGGGAGCTGAACGTTGGGGATTCAGAGCCGGGCTCTCTCAGGAGCGAAGCTGTTGGATGTAACAGTGGATGAAAAGTCGGCGAGGTCAGGGNGTGGCGGGTGCCCTGGACCCTGGTAGAAGAGCACTAGAGCTGGTGACTGGGAAAGGCGCCAAGTGGAAGTGAACCCGACGTGTTTGAGGCTCCAGGCCTGCTTGCCAGGGGTGATGGATGGAGACCAAAGGTATGGGCCACCCAGAGGACTGGGCCGACTGGATGTGAGGGAGGAGGTTGCAAGAGGCAAGGAGATCGCGATTATGCTGGGCTGGAGACACCACACAAGAGCAGGGAACACTGCATGAAAGTGAACCCAGGCTGCTGGAGTCTTTGTTCGGATGTGGGAAGGGTGGTAGGCCTGGGCTGGTCAGAGAGACCCAGAATGCAGGGTGTGTGGCTCAGTGGCAGAGGGCTTACCTAACATGCAAAAAGCTCAGAGTTCCATTCCCAATATCCCAACAAAACAAAAACTGGAAGATGCTGATTATGCCTCTCTCAGGCTCCTGTGCCTCAGTTTCCTTAAGGAAACTGGGTGACACCCAGGAACCTCATCCCCGAAGGCAGGTGACCACCAGGGCCCCCAGCAGCCACAGGGAGAGTGATTCAGATGCCTTACCCACCTACCAGTCACCTACTTCCAGGGCCCTTCTCTTGTTTCCACCAGATGCTNTGGGGAGGCCTGGCCCGCCNCGGTCACTTACAATGAAGGACTGTTCCCAGCATGGCTCAGGGTCCCATAAGCAGGGCCCATCTGAGTGGTACACAGAGTAAGGGCAGGAACTGTGTGTGAGCCTGGATGTATACCAACTAATTTGTGTGTTTTAGAGATCTTAGACATCGGAGGGACCAGGTGACACCGGAGGTATAGGACTAGAGTGCCACTTGGGGAACAGCAGAGAATCAGACAGAGCTCTGAGCTCTCCCATTCACAGATTGCCAACATGCCTGGGGACCAATATTTTTAGCAAGATTTTAATCTGGTGTAGATCAATAATTGTGTGAAAAACAGTGAAAGTNGATTGCTAAAAAAATTAAAACCTCAAACATACAAAAGAAACCATCGTCATCATCATTTATTTACTGGGTAGTTAAATTACCCTGTGCTACAGCTTTTAAGAGAGAATCTTGGNGCTAGAGAGATGGCTCAGTGGTTAAGAACATTCGGCTGCTCTTCCACAGGATCTAGGTTCAATTCCCAGCACCTACATGGCAGCTCACAACTGTCTGTAACTCCGGTACGAGCACCCTCAACACAAACACACATGCAGGCAAAACACAAAAATTAAAAAAANTATAATAAAGAATTTTTCAGATTTCCCTGTCCTTTCTGCCTTGACTCATTGAACACCTGCCATCAACAATAATAGACAAGTCGGGCCTGTGGCAACTAGTGGCCAAAGTATAATGAATATCAGGTGGCACTGTGAGGTCTGACCACGAAAATGCTGGGATGTCTGCCATAACCACTGACCCCTGGCAGGAGCAGTGTGCTCCTCCTGCATCCTGGGGAGTAATAAATGCCGTTCCCGGGGCTAGAGAGAGAGAGAGAGAGATAGCTCAATAGGTAAAAAGCTGGAAATAATAGCTGATGTTATAAAGGATTTTTCAATAAACCTGCTTAGGAAATATTATTACACAAAAGTAGAATTTAGCTAAGGAGCACTGCCTCCAATATGACAAGAAGATAAGCAGTGTANTAGCCAGACTTCTTAGGAACTACAGAAAGAAAAGAAACATAGAGTTTAGGCTGAGCGGTGGTGGCATACTCTTTTAATCCCAGCACTCGGGAGGCAGAGGTAGGAGGATCTCTGAGTTCGAGGCCATCCTGGTCTACAGAATGAGTTCCAGGACAGCCAAGGCTACACAGAGAAACCTTGTCTAGAAGTAAGAAAGAAATGTAGGTAGAGCTGTACTCTAGTACTCTTAGAGTCTAGGGTTACTGAGAGTATATTTTTGTTAAGATTTGTTCACCAAGACTGCCCATTAGGATCTATTCCCACATCAAAAGGAGTGTAATTCTACCTGGCAGGCAGGCAAGCAGATCCTGGTTAATGATGACCTAAAGACAACCTTGGCCTATTTCAAAATAACTGGAACTAGCTTTGCTACGTCAACCTCCCATTTGTCCAAAATGGTCCAGCTTGCAGTTTCTGTAAAACGTGTTTAATAGCACAAAGTGTAACTTGGAGCTGGAATCTAAAAGACATTTACAGATAACTTCAAGTGTGAAATGTTTTAATTTAAAATCNGTTAGCTGCAAAGAATTTCTGTTCAAGACCTGTTTCTCTTTGGACTTAAGCCCGAACCAGACGCACACAATGATGAAAGAGTCTTTGTTCATTATTATTCCCGTGTTTGTAGGAAAATCTCACCTGCTGCTTCAGTAACTGTGCAGGCCTGAGGACCAAAGGACCTGAGTTCAGTCCCCGGCACCACATAAAAAGCTGGGCATGGTGGTGTGGGTTTGCAATCCCAGTGCCTGTAGCCTGAGATGAGAGGACTCCTGGAGCGCTGGCTAGTCTGACTAGCCTAATTAAGCTCTAGGTCCCAAAGAGAGGCCTTGTCTGAAAAAACAAAGTGGAGGTCTCTTGAGGAACAATATCCAGCATTGACCTCTGGTCTTCATATACATGCAAACACACTTGCATAGGCAGTGGACACATATGCACCTGCACAGACATGAACACACACACATACACACACAACAAAAAATTCTGCTATCAGAGAGAGGGGAATGGGGAGAGAGAGCATGGTTGTACTGGGATCTCCAAGTTTGGTAGATGGAACACAGGAAACAATACATTCAGAGAAAATTGGGGGGAATATTTCTAAAGAAACAGTGCAATTTCTTTACTTAAAATATGGGAACCTTAAAAAAAAGATTTTTTTTTTCTGGGCATAGTGGCAAATGCCTTTAATCTCAGCACTGGGGAGACAGAGGCAGGAGAGTCTCTGCTTGAATACAGCCTAGTCTACATAATGAGTTCCAGGACAGCCAGGACTAAATAGAGAAACCCTAGTGGATTTGTCGTTGTTGTTTTTTTTAAGATTTATTTATTTTATTTTTTATTTTATGCATATGAGTGTTTTGCCTGTATGTTTGTATGTCTACTGCATGTGTTCCTGGTACCTGTGAAGGCCAGAGTGGGACACTAGAGTCACTGGAACTAAAATTACAAATGATCATGCATCATCACTTGGGTGCTAGGACTGAACTTAGGTCTTCTACAAGAGTAGCAAGTGCTCTTAACTACTGACCCATTTCTCTGGCCTTAAGAAACAAAAAAGTTGAAGATAGATTTGGCTCCTTCTTCAATTTGTGGACGATGGTTTCCATTTTCACAAATATATATATTTAAGGGGTTGGAGGTAGCTCAGTAGTTAAGAACCTGTATTGCTCTCCCAGAGAACCTGAGTTAGGTTCTTAGCACCTACATCAGGTACCTCACAACCAACTGTGACCCCAGCTCAATGGGTCTGACATATTCTTCTGACCTCCATGGGACCCACACATACATGTGCACGTACACACACAGATACACATAAATAAAATTTAAATAATTCTTAAAATTCAAACCTTTCTCAGAGTTAAGGGACTTTTGAGGTGAGGGAGTGCTACACAAGCTGCCACCTTGTCCTTCATTAGAATCATGCTTGTTCATTCCGTGTGTTTTCATGTGACTGTTTTCCTGAACAACTGTTGTTGGTTTATATTGTGGTTTACTTCAAAGCATGCTACAGGCATCTACAGAACTCTCCATGTGTGAGAAGGATGACATGATTTCAATGCTTATGAGCTACTTTGAAGCAAAATTAGCCAAACAGCACATAAAGGATGGGTTCGTGCACTGAGTTCTAGCAAATACAGACATCCACGTCATGCAACCTCATTCAAGGTATCAAACACCATCACCTCCAGAAGGTATGCTTATGCCTCTTCCTATTAAATTGGTGCCTTCTTCCCCAAGAGGCAAACATTATTTTCTACACTGTACCATGTGGAATATACTCTACTTTCTAATCTTCATAGAATAATTCTCTTTGGGGTTGGGAGATGGCTCAGTCAGTANAGGGCTTGCTGGCAAGCATGAGGGCCTGAGTTCAATTCTCAGAACCTACATAATCCTCCCCCCCCCCACCGGTGGTGATGCATGCATGCAATTCCAGCCCTGGGGAGATGAAGACAGGTGGATGCCAGAGCTTGCTGGCCAGCAAGCCTAGCCTACTTAGCAATTTCTAGGCTAGGCTAGCGAGAAAAGAAAAAGAAAGAGACAAGGTCTGAAGANAATACCAGAGGTTGTCTTCACGTCTCCACATGCATGCACACCTGAAAACATATGCTCCCATACATACATGGACATGCACACAAAGTGCTCTTCTACATAGCAACTAATTCACTCAACCTTTTTCCTGACATTCATTCATGCTATGTGTCAGTAATTTATCCCTTGTCAGTGTTGACCATCGTATGAGTTCTGGACAATGGAGGTATTTTATCATTGGTTCTTTTGTGAATTAACATGCTACTAATACTATATTCCCCCTTCGACAAACAATCCATTTTNATTATTCTCACATAAGTACTTAGAATTAAAATGTAGTAAAGTGAATGAGGGCTTAGTTTCATTAAAAACTAGACAACTGGGGGCTGGAAAGATGGGTCAGCAGTCAAGAGCACTGGCTGCTCTTCCAGAAGACACAGGTTCAATTCCCAGCACCAATATAGTGGCTCACAACCATCTGCAACTTCAGTTCCAAGGGATCTGACACTCTCTTCTGGCTTACTTGGGCACTCCTCATACATATGGTACATGGACATATATGCAGACAAAATACCCATACACATAAAAATAAAGTTTAAACGACAACAATTTCTTTTTTTTCTTTCCTTCTTTCTTTCTTTTTTTTTTGTTTGTTTTTGATTTTGTTTTTTGAGACAGGGTTTCTCTGTGTAGCCCTGGCTGTCCAGGAACTTGCTTTGTAGACCAGGCTGGCCTTGAACTCACAGAAATCCACCAGCCTCTGCCTCCTAAGTGCTGGGATTAAAGGTGTGCGCCACCACTGCAAGGCTTAGACAACAATTTTTAAAGTAATTTTTGTCATTTTACATCTGAGCAATGATGTGTGAAAATATGAATTTCCCATGTACCCAGGAGTATATGCCATCAGCCTTGTCTTCTTTTGCCCATGTAGTGAACAGGGNCTTATTTTCTCTGGTCTTAATTTGCCAATTTCCTAATATACAAATTCCCATGTGTTTCATGGTTATTTCTGTGTCCACATTTTGCAGAATTCTGTTCAAATTTGTACCCATTTTATTTTTGTCCTCTGTTCTACAAGTGAGTTTCATGACTTGTTCTTAAAATCAGTTCTGGGTAACATATTCTGTCATGTACGTATTCTGTAAGTCAGATGATACATCTGTGTCTACTCTAGCCAGCTATTCTGTCCATAGGTGTGTCAAACACCAGGTCAGTGTAAAAACTGTAGCTTAAACCAGGTGGTGGTGGCTCACANTTTTAATCCTAGCANTCAGGAGGCAGAGGCAGGTGGATCTCTGAGTCTNAGGCCAGCCTGGTCTACAGAGTGAGTTCCAGGACAGCCAGAGCTACATGGAGTAACCCCATCCCAAAAGACCAAACCAAACCAAACAAACAAACAAAAAGAACTGGAGCTTTATAACAAGACTTGCTGCTGGCACAAAAGGATTCTTTGACCCCAGAATTTCAGATCCAAAGACAAAATAGCATAGCCTTGACTTAGGCACTCAAATTAATAAAATGAAGGATATTAACCATATGTACCAGTTCTGGCACTTTCTCAGGAACCTATGNTCATAGTAAAATCTATATATGGCAAGATCTTCTTAATACCATCAACTTATCCTTAGACAGTTTCAGGGGATAATTGCCAAAAGGGGATGACAGTTGTTCACTAAAGGGGACACCAATAGATTGGAGACAAGGCAGCTGACACTACAGCTGAACATACAGCTTTGCCCAGAGAAATGATTTTCCACATACCTTGGTCCCCTCTGTATGGGTGATGGATTTTTTTCCTTCTACTATAGAGCAAGAAATTGAGAAAACAAAGGGGGGCAGCCTTTCAAACTCTTTTACCAGGCGTTCACGTTCCCTCACACATCACCTGAGTTTTCTCATATTCCAAAAAAAGAAAAAAAAAATAAGGAACAGTAATTAATGAATGTGAACATGAGTTTTTTGTCAGCTCAACACAAACTAGAGCCATCTGGGGCAAGGGAATCTTAACTGAGGAAGTGCCTCTGTCAGGCTGGCCTCTAGGAATACCCGTGGTGCATTTCCTTGATTAAAGATTGATGCGGGAGATCCCAGGTCACTGTGGGCAGTACCACCCCAGGGCTGGTGGTTCTGGGTGTATATGAAAGCAGGCTGAGCAAGCCATGGGGAGCAAGCCAGTAAGCAGTGTTCCTCCGTGGCATCTGCTTCAGTTCCTGCCTCCAGGTTCCTGGCTTCAGGTTCCTTCCCTGACTCTGACTTCACTGAGGGACAGTTTAACTGAGGTATATCAGGGGAAATGGTTCCAGGTTACCCTCAGTGTCTCACAGGTGTTTGGTTCAAGTCTGGATCTGAGGAAGATGGNGTAGACACTCTGTCTTAAAGATTCCCCCATGTTCAAAAGAGAGGGGAGTCTTGATAGTTTTGTGGGGTACTGTGTGAGATCCCCATCTTTGCTGGGCTTGGCAGAGTCCTTTGTTCCAAAGTCCACNCTCTTTACAGCCGTAAGGCAGAAGGTTTTGTGGGGATTTTATTGTTGGTTTTCCTTTCCTTTGGCAGTCAGCTGCAGGCTCCAAATTCTGCATGCCCAGTAAATATTCCAATATTTTCAGTAAAAATAATGATACTCAGAAGGAAGGGGCACACATCTCTCCACTGTCCTGACAGGGCTTCAGCCCATTCTCTCATCATGGGGTCACTGATTACAATATGTCTCTGGTCTTAGAGGGGAATAGACGACAGACAGACAAGAAAAGATCTAGTTGTGAGAAAAAAAAAAGGAGGGGTATGATTTGAATGAGATGTCCCCTATAAGTCTCAAGCATTTGAATACTTGATTCCCAGTTGGTTGAACTGTTTGGGAAGGATTAGGAGGTAGGGCTTTGTTGGAGGAAGTGTGTCAGAACTCTCAGGCCAGTGGTTGTGGCACACACTTTTAATCCCAGCACTTGGGAGGCAAAGACAGGCGGATCTCTGTGAAGCCAGCCTGGTCTACACAGCAAGTGTCAGGCCAGCCAAGGCTACACAGTGAGACCTTGTCTCAGATGCTGCCTGTTGCCTTGCCTTTGCTAAGCCATCATGGACTCTAACCCTTTCAACAGTAAGCCCCAGATAAACCCCTTCCTTCTCTAAGTTGTCTGGGTTGTGGTGTTTTACCACAGCAACAGAAAAGTAACTAAGACAGGTGCTCTGGTACATTATTTATGTTGCCCATAGTTCATTGTATTATGGGAAAAAAAACCCTTAAAAATAAATCCCAGGAACAAAAGCTTGTGGACTGCAGTAATAAGTCTGCCCACTTTTACTTATATATATATATAATTACCATATATATATGTGTGTATACTTACTAGTAACTTTTCCTTTCCTTCTATCTATTTCTCAGCGTTTTGGATTCCTTCCTCTTTCTCTCTCTACCATTGGCTGCCTGTTCCTCATATCTAGCTGACCTCATATCTAGCTCCCCTGGCCTCCTCCAGGCAGCTGCTGGAGTTCTGCAGCATCCCTGCCCCAAGGTTTTTCTTGCAAACTCTTAATAAATTTGTCCTTGTGATTCCAAAACAAACTCTAGGCTTAGGTTCTCTTATTTGTCTAAATGACAGCNGACTTGCTTCTCTTTCAAAGCTAATAGATGAAATGTTCTAGATGCTGGGTCACACTCAGCATGAAGACACCAGTCATCTGGAAACGCTGAATGCATCATTTGTACATTTAAAGTACTGTCGAGACAAAAAGCCCCAAACCAGAGCAGATACGCCTACACTTTAGCAACCANACTCTGACTACCTGGAGTTTGACCCAAGTGGCTTGTACTGTCTTATGCCATCATCTAGGGCCAAAAACCTAATGACCCCGAGTGCTAGACCCGACTGGTCTCAAGAAAGACAACTGTAAAATTTACTACTTAACGTGACAGTGGGATGCCTGCTTGTCTGCCTAGATGTGGACCTCACACAGATGGCACACAGGAAAGACCAATAACTTCCCTTAAGTGTGTAGAGCAGTGGTTCTCAGCCTTCCTAATGCTACGACCCTTTAATACAGTTCCTTATGTTGTGGTGACCCTCAACTATAAAATTATTTTCATTGCTACTTCAGAACTTTGCTACTGTAATGAATCGTAATGTAAATATTTGTGTTTTCTGA
Organism: Neotoma lepida; assembly: GCA_001675575.1. Classification (NCBI taxonomy): domain Eukaryota; kingdom Metazoa; phylum Chordata; class Mammalia; order Rodentia; family Cricetidae; genus Neotoma; species Neotoma lepida. Next base: position 423,050 of record LZPO01034882.1, on the reverse strand, counting down.
AGGTCTTAGGTGATCCCTGTGAAAGNGTCGCTTGACCCCCACAAAGGGGTTGCAACTCACAAGTTGAAAACCACTGGTATAAAAGAACTCTCCGGCTCTCTCAGGGGTCATCATTGTGCTGGTAATTCACCTGCTGGGTCTGGGTCTCCTTGCAGTCCATTTTCTTTCTTTTTTATTTTCATTATTTTTAATTATGTGGAGGTGTGTGTATGTGTGTGTGTGTGTGGGCGCATAGGGTATGTCAATGTGAATGCCTATGTCCACAGAGGCCAGAGGCATCAGATCCCCTGGAGCTGGAGTTACAGATGATTTAAGCCACCATGTGGGTGCTTGGACACAAACTCAGGTCCTTTGGTAGAACAGCAAGTAC
>LZPO01034882.1:394709-418575 GCA_001675575.1 Neotoma lepida | reverse complement strand
GCCTTGAACTCTTTGATCCTCCTGCCACCACCTTTCAAGTGCTAAGATACAGGATCAATGACACCAAGCTGTATTTATATGTTTTTATGAGGAGTAATGCCTCAATTACCCTGCCACAGCTACCCAGCCAGGCCTAACTAATAACAGCAAGTTCTCAAAACATTAAAAAACGCTTTGTAGTATAGCAAATTCCACAGAATTGTAACATTCCCTCTTGGAGGGAGGGCTGCTTCTGAAGGTCAGTGTCTTAGTTAGGGTTTCTATTGCTGTGAAGAGACACCATGGCCACAGTAACTCATATAAAGGAAAACATTTACTTGAGGTGGCAGCTTACAGTTCAGAGGTTTAGTCCATTATCGTCACAGCAGGGAGTATGGGGACCTGCAGGCAGAAATGGTGGTGGCTACATCTTGATCAGAAGGCAACAGAAGTGGACTATCTCATTGGGAGTAGCTTGAGCATATATGAGACCTCAAAGCCTGCCTCTACAATAGCACACTTCGTCCAACAAGGCCACACCTCCTAATAGTGCCACTCCCTATGATCTTATGAGGGCCAATTACATGCAAACTACCACACTCAGGAAGTAAACTTACAGGTTCCAGAAATCTGAAACCTAGAAGATTCACAGTTTGCCCCTGCCAAGGTTGCTCAAATCCCATTGCTCATTCACAGTGAAGCTCCCCCTCCCCAAGTTATACCAGCCCCCTTTGTACCTTCACTCAGAGCCAGAAGACCCTCCTACTTGCTGTCTNCAAGTCCTGTAGGGACTTCCAGGAATGCAAATTTCCTGGGTCTTCACCCATGCTGGGGTGGGCTCTTTGGTGATGCAGTGGTTTGCCTTTGAGTGGTTCATGTTCTAGTAAGTAGCCCAAGAAACTCATTGGTTCATGAAGCTACACTTGGGTGGAACAGTCTCTGCNGTCCTTTGTTCATGTCTCCCCAGGAAAAGTCACACAATTGGAGGATTACTAAAATTTTTGTTTAAATGTGATTTCATTGAACTCAAGGATCCTCAAATCTGTCCATACCTAGCAAATGTAAACAAACCTCAACAGAAATTCTACTAAGAGATTGCGTGAGTCTCAGAAGAGACTTTGGACTTTTAAACATTGTTGAGACTGTTATAGACTATGGGGACTTTTGAAGTTAGACTAAATGCATTTTGCACCATGATATTGTTACAAGTTTATGGGGGCCAGGGAGTGGAATGTGGTAATTTGAATGTAATTGGCCCTGTAAACTCATAGGGAGGGGAGTGGTACTATTAGGAGGTGTGGCTTTGTTGGAGTAGGTATGGCCTTGTTGGAGGAAGTGTGTCACTGTAGGGGTGGGCTTTGAGGGCTTATATATGCTCGTCACACTCAGTGTTCAGTTCATTTCCTGCTGCCTGTGGGTCAAAGATGTAGAACTCTCAGCTCCTTCTCCAGCACCGTATCTGCCTGTATGCTTCCATATCTTGCCATAATGAAAATGGATTAAAACCTCTGAAAATGTAAGCCACCCAATTAAATGTTTTCCTTTATAAAAGTTGCCATGATCATGGTGTCTCTTCACAGCAATAGAAACCCTAATGTTTATCATGCATTGTACCCAAAAGGTACCATTCCACCAAGGCCTCAGATACTNAGAGTCCCTGTGTGGAGGGGCTTCATCCTGAGAGCATGAAGACTTCACAAGGACAGGCGGGAAAGGGCTNGCTCCAAGCTGGATGGAGGGAGCATGGGAAAGAGTCCCCTTATGCTGTGGGACCTGAAGAGTCCCTGGTGGAGTGACAGCAAGACCACTAAGACCCTGGCAAGTGGGGGATGGGGACATGGAAGTTAGTTCAATGTCTTGAAGCTGACCGTTTGCCTGACTGTGACTATACCCTGCAGAATCNTGCAAGGATATAAGAAACGGCAGGAAATGAAAGATTGAATCAAACTGTTGCCAGGGCAACAGAATGGGGTGGGTAGGGGACAGCGACTAAATTCTATCTCCATAGAGGTCTCTCGGGCTGAATATCAACATTCCTAGACGCACCAGTCTACGACAGCCGAGGTCTGGAGGGAACCCTCAGATACAGGTTGGCCTCTCTAATCCTGCCTGCTCTGAACTTTATAAACCGAAGATACATCCCTGAACCTAGGGTGTAGTTCTCCAGAATTTTCGGGGTAAGAGGGGTGGGGTAGCTGAGCTGAGGGAGCGGGTTGGCCTGGACCTCAAGCCATGGCTCCCAAGAAGAAGCGCGGGNCAAACGCCGGGCGCAAGCAGGCCAGCGACAATGCTGAGGCCCCGCTCTCCGAGCGCGCGCAGTACCTGCAGCGCGAGTACACGTTGCTCTCAGAGAACCTGGTGGCCTGTGAGCAGCGGGTGGACCAGGTGCTGCAGGACAACGCGTTCCTGGACAAAGAGGCGAAGCGATTGCGTGAAGAAAACCGACTTTACGCCAGTTATGTGAGCGCGCACGCACAGCGCTGCGCCAACACCATCGTGCGCCTTGAGGACAAGAACCGCATGGACCTGGCGCAGATCCGGTGGCAACGAGCCGAGCTGGCGTCGCTTTACCACGGGCGCGAGGACGGGGTGCGTGCACAGCTGCTGGAAATGAAGATGCGCGCGGAAAACATGGCACAACGGGTGCAGGAGCTGCAGCCCTACAAGGCCAGTGCGCGAGCCCCCGTGGACCGGGTGGGGTCGGGAGGGATGGGCGCGCTCCCACCCGTCCNCTGATCCGCGCCCCTGCTGCAGGAGTTGCAGCTGGAGCAGCTGGCGCGCATCCGGACCCTGGAGCGCGAGCTACTGCACATGCGCGTGGAGCACACGCAGGTCCTCCACCGGGTGAAGCGACGCTTCCTGGATGACAAGGCTGCTTTTGAGCGCGAGGCACGCCAGCACGTGCAGTCCCTGACGCGCCGCTCAGAGCGGGAGGCGGCGCGTGCCCTCATTACTCACACACAGGCCATCAAGGCCGACAATAGGAGTCTACGACAGGAACTCCTGAGGCTTCTCCTCCGGACCCAGGTACTGCAGGACTTGAGAATACAGCTGCTAGAGCAGCGGGAGCAGCTGCACAGNGAACACCAAGACACGCGGAACCTGGATCGCGTGCACGACTGGCTGCACCGGGGCCCCTGGGGGCCACCACTCTGGCAGCCGCCCCAAATCCACCCGCCCAGCTTACACGTCGGGTCACTTGCCACCCTGTTGGAATCACCCCATGCAACTTTAGGCGCCCAGGCTATAGCCCAATCAGGTGCGGGCTCCCGGGCCCCATCTTTGGCCCAGTCACAGCGAGCCTCCACGACTCCTGCAATGTCCTTTGATACTTCTGTGGTCCCGTCTCTGAAGGTTGGGTCTGTGATGGCTCTCCTGAGTCCATCACGTCCAGGATCCCGAGTCACATCTCTGACTCTCTCGTACCCGGGCTCGCGGATCCCGTCCCTGACCCAGTCACAAAAGGACTCCAGGATTCCATCCCTGGCGACATCGTCAGCTACTTCTGTCTTCCAGCCACGGTCGCGCGAGGCCTCTGGAATCTCTCTACAGCCCTCCTTGCGTAAGTTCTCTGAAGACACTCCAATCTCTGCAAAGTCTAGCTCCAAGTTTCTCTCTGTCCTGTCGCAGGATCAGGTCCCACTCAACCCACAAATGGAGGAGACAGCAAACACTGATGATGCCACAGAAGGTGTCTTGGGGCAAGCCTAAAACTACGACAGGGGGCAGGCCAGTAGGACCATGGGGTGGGAGAGACATACCCTGAAAGCTTTCTTGGTACATAAAGATGTTAACAAAAATGTAAAATAAACCCCATGATGCTCTGGCACCTGCTGCCCCTGTATCTCAGGTGTGCAGAAGCCTGCCATGTGCTACAAGGGAGCTTGATGTCTCCTTGTCAGCCGAAATGCGATGTCCTTCCACTAACAGCCAACCTGGGTAGGGAGCCAGCAAGGCAGGCTTGAGGCTGTGCTCGGGGGAAGTTGAGTANTGTAATTTCAAGGGAATTTCTGCAGAAGAGAGCAGGTTATGTCCTCATCACCANAGGAGAACCTACTGGGGCTTTCCCAATCATTTAAAATATATATTTTCCAACTTAGTGAAGACTGCAAGAATTATCTAGGAATTTCCATTGCCGCACATCTAGAAGAACAGGGGTGCAAGTTATGTTTGAGTCTTTGAGTCATCTGGGATTCTGCTGGAAACAGTAATGCCCCTTAATTTTAAACACATCCCTGTGTGTTTACTGGCTAGAACTTTGACCTGTTTTTTCTGGTGCTGGGGTTGAACCAGGGCCATATGCATGATAAACAAACCTGAGCTACATCCCTAGCCCTGTCCAATATTTCTTCAAGACACAATCAAAATTAGGAAATTCACTTTGGAGAAAATACTATCAATAAAATTATACTGGCCAATCAGATTTTGTCACTTGTCCCAGTGGTGTCCATAGCTAGCTATGCTCCTTTCCTGGGTCACATCTTGCAGGCCATTGTCCTGTCCTTTTATGTTTGTTTTGGTTTTTTTGTTGTTTGTTTTGAGACAGGGGCTCTCTATAGAGATAAGCCTGGCCTTGAACTCAGAGATCCTCCTGCCTCTGCCTCCTGAGTGCTAGGATTAAAAATGTGTTCCACCACCATCCAGCAAAAAAAAACTGTATTTAAAAAATTTATTTTTTAGGGGTTGGAGAGATGGCTCAGCACTGTTTCCTCTTCCGGAGGTCCTGAGTTCAATTCCCAGCACCCACATGGTGGCTCACAACCATCTACAATGGGGTTTGATGGCCTCTTTTGGTACGCATATGTACATGCACGCAAAGCACCATATATATAATACATAAATNGATCTTTATTTTTTAAATTTGTTTTTATGAGTGTGTTTTACCTTCATGTACATATATATACCATGTGCATGCCTGGTGCCTGCAGAGGTCAAAGGGTGTGGCTGATCCCCAGGAACTAGAGTTACAGATGGTCATGAGCCATGGTATGGATTTGGGGAACCAAACCTGGGTCCTCAGCAAGAGCAGCAAGTGCTAAATTATCACTGAGCATCTTTCCAGCTCCCTACATGTAGTCATGTAGTCAACGGTCAAGTTCCAGGACCTACAGGATTGCTGAATGAAGAGAGGAGCGTGTAGACTGTGTGGGAATATGTCCTACTGCCCAGGAACAGCCTCATGACCAGTTTAGTGACCATCCCTCTCCTCTGTCAGATCCAACATCGGATACTGAAATCTCCCTTGTATGTGCTATGTATGTCTAGAAGCAAGTTTGCATGCATATGGATGTGCTCGTGAAAGCCAGAGCTCAGCATCATTGATTGCTTCTTCCTTGATTGCTCCGTTGTATTAATGAGACAGGGTCTCTTGCTGAACCTCGGCTAGTCCAGCTAGCCAGCTTGCCCCAGCAGTCCTGTCTCCACCTCCCAGACTCTAGATTATGTATGGGTGGGCCACATGCTCATCCACCTTTTTATGTGGGTGCTAGGGATCCAAANTTGGGCCCTCATGCCTGCACAAGTGCTTTATCCAGTGAGCCATCTCCCACCCCTTAGAAGCTGCAAACTCAGTGTAAAACACTTGCTAAATATTACTACTGCTGTCTGAGCCGATTGCCCAGGCACCCTCACAAAATCAAGCCTATCGACATTCCCTGTAAAGGGGGTGGGTCATCAGACCACGCCTAAGACCCTGGCCACTCCCTACTGCCAGCCTCCAACTTTGTCTAATACTGCCCCAGCTGCAAGCAGGCCCCAGCAGTGCTAGAGTGTAGAGGAGAGGCATAAGTGAAGGTGGGACTCGGTGTGAAGTTTCTCCACTATGCAGCTGCTGTAAAATAAGCCAAATACTGGTTCGCCAGGCTTGGATGGCACCCTTCCTTTGAGCTCTCAGTGGTTGCAGATATCTGGTGAGTACCATGGCTTCTGCGGGGATTTGAATGAGAAATGTTCCCCATAGGCTAGGCTGTTAAGAGTGCCTGGTTCCCAGTTGGTGGTGCTGTTTGGGGAGGTTGGGGAGGTACTGCCTTGCTAGAGGAAATGTACACTGGGGGCATGCTTTTTGATTAAAAGCCTCATCCTACTTCCAGTTCTGTCTTTGCTTAGAGCTCATGGTTAAGGTTTCGAGTTCTCCGCTTCCTGCTACTACTGCCATGCCTCCTTGACATGATGGACTCTTCTTCCTCTGGCACCGTAAGTCAAAGTAAACTCTTCCTTAAGTTGCTTTCAGTCATTTTTTTTTATTAATCACAGCAACATAAAAAGTAACTAATACAGCTTTCCAGGAAAAGTCATGAAACACTCAGCTGCCTTTTTACACTTTAAGTGCCTTTTAAAAAAAGGATTACCGGGCAGTGCTGGCTCACACCTTTAATCCCAGCACTCGGGAGGCAGAGGCAGGTGGATCTCAGTGAGTTCGAGGCCAGCCTGGTCTACAGAGTGAGTTCCAGGACAGCCAGGGCTACACAAAGAAACCCTGTCTCAAAAAGAAAAAAGTATGGTTTCTCCTCTTCCTTTGCCTGGGGCTTTGCAGTTTTCCACATAGCCTGAGAGCATGCGAGCTGTGATAGGCACTGGGGACAGTGAGCCCACAGCAATTGCTAGATGTAGCTTCAGGACACTGCAGATGGCTGTGGTGGNGCAGGTTTGTGATCCCAGCACTTAGAAGGCTGAGGCAAAAGGATCAAGTTCAAGACCAGCCTGGGCTACATAGTAAGACACTATCTCAAACAAGCAAGACCAAATGACACTGCAGTTGTAGATAGGGTACAGCAGGTGGGAGACAGAGGGGTGCAGTGCAGCTGGCCATTGGTGTCTTCCCATCCCCTCTAGTGAGGATACCTCAAAGCCCTGACATAGAATGTGCAAGTCACCATGCTCAACAAAATTGAGACGAACCCACCAAGCAATTCTTAGGTCCAGTCAAGGAACCCACTTACTTGCTGGTGCTGAGTAGTCAAGGGGCATGTTGGAAGACTGATGGATCACCGGAGGCTTGCCTTCCCTTGGATTTGGAATGGGAGGTATCTCTGCAGCTCCCATCTAGCAGTAAAAACTGATACAGGTTGTCAAATCCCCTAGCAAGTATGCTGGGGCAAGGGCAGGGCAGCGTGAGGTGTCAACTCTACTTGGGTGTACAGGTGGCCCCAGACTCCCATCTTCCTCAAGTTGCCACTGTGAGTGGATCTCTGATTTCCACAGGGTTCTGAAGAGGTGGGATGGCACCACAAAACAAGATGCCATTCCAAGTTTTAAATCCCATGTGCTTCCAACATTAGGTCATTGCAGAGCCAACTCTTCGTCATTTGAGGGCCTACAATGTAGATTCCAGATACCAACACAGTGACCATTAGGGATAGACATGTGCTGAGAAGCAGGTCCTCCACCTCCACAGAGTTCCTGTGAGTTTAAGAATCTCCAAAACTGGCCAGGCGGTGGTGGCGCACACCTTTAATCCCAGCACTGGGGAGGCAGAGGCAGGAGGATCTCTGTGAGTTCGAGGCCAGCCTGGTGTACAGAGTAAGTTCCAGGACATGCTCCGATGCTACACAGAGAAACTCTGTCTCAGAAAAAAAGAAAAGAAAAAGAAAAAGAATCTCCAAAACTGGCACATAGCAGACAACATGTCACAACTACCACGAGCCCCAAATCCTCATCTAACCGGTGTTCTACCTAAGGAACNCACTTAGCCATGGCTTCCAGATGCTAAGGGGAGGGGTGTGCTGGTTCTGCTGGAGACACATTGTGTTCTTCCTAGCTCTGTGGACCTCATCTCTGGGTCAAGGTAACCAGTGAATGGCACAAGGTTTATAGCTTGCTGGTCAGAGTGTTGCCTGAGATCAGGGTCACAGGCATAGTCCTGCCATCTGTTGGTCCCAAGCAGCCCCATGTACACATACCCTACAGGGCTGATNTGGTCAGGAGACACTGCTGACCACTCACCTGGTTACAAACACCCAATGAGACCCCGCCAGTCTGAGAAGGTAATGAGAGGAAACCCCCGACTGCCGTTGTCTTCACTGTCCCTAGGCCAACTGCCAGAAGTTTCCTAAGTGACAGGATGGAGGAAGCATCTCAGAGCAGGCAGGGGCACAGTGCTTACCCATGATTGTACTAACTCTCTAGAGGTGGCAGGACAGAGATGTTTGCCTGTTCTAGATGTTCTAGAGCTCACGTAGCAAGGCAAAGGAAGCAGGCTGGCCATGCCTTGGCTATCAACTGGACAAAACCACAACCAAGCACCTGGACAGCCTGCTCTGACCAACAGACAACAATCAACAAATAACTCACAGTTCACTGCTAAGCTCTGGCACCGTTGTGTGCTAAGCTCACACAACTATCATGAAGTGAAAGCATTATGAANGGTCAAAGCCAGGTTTGTGGGCCTGNGGGNGGCTCAGTGGGGAAAGTGCTTGCTGCTCAGGTAGGATGCCAACTCATTGGCATCCCTCAGCACCCACATAAAAGCCAGGCATTGTGGCACATGTGTATCAGTTCAGGGGAGGGGGTGTCACAGGGAGGTGGATAGCCTCAACTTCCTGGCCACTCAGGAATTCTAGTAATTAGTAAGCTCCAGGCTCAGTGAAGACTGTCTCAAAAGAGTGACAGAGGACCACTGATGTCTACCTCTGGCCTTCACATGCACACACATGCACCCACTTACAGATATATCCACGCACACATGAACACACACACCAAACCAAACCAGGTCGAGGGCAGCTGGTTTTGGAAAGTCACTCAGAACTCAAGTTTATAGGGCCTGGTGGTACAAGCTTGTAAACCCAGCTACTTGGGAGGCTGAGGTAGGAGNATGGAAAGTTCAAGATCAGCCTGGACAATGTGGGGCTGTCTCAAAGAGAGCCAGGGAGGCAGTTCAGCCCTTGCCTAGTTCTAGCTAGGTTCAATCTCCAGAACTCCAGAACTGCAAACCACTCAAGTCCAAGTGCCTACTCCCCACAAACACAAGACACTGTACTCCAACAACAGACCTTACAACCACACCCACCTATGAAAGGTCTTCCCAACTCCACCTACTGGACATGAACAGACACCTGGCAGCCCTTCAATGGGAGGCGAACGTGCATTTTTGTTTATCCAAGTTTGTATTGTGTAAGTACAGGGAATGGCATCTGTATCTAGATGCACATCCGTTCACTGGCTCCTGACCCACAGAAACCCAGACAAATTGCTGCAGACTTCACAGTTCCTTTGTTGGAACTACAAACTCAATGCCATGAATGCAGATGCAGGGTCTTAAAGAAGTGACCCAGCCTGAATGAAATCACACAGGTGGNGGCCCAGCGAAATCAGCACCTTTGTAAGAAGAAGAAACAAGTCTCCAGCTCCCTTCATGCAAGCCAGGAAGAGCTCGCACCAGAAAGTAAGATGCTGCCATTCTGGGCTCCGAGCCTCCAAATCTGAGGAAAATGGTTTCTCTTTAAGCCACTCTGTGATATTTTACCATGGCCTCCAGCACAGACTAACTTTGAACAATGGTCAGTACGTACAAATTAACTTAAGAAAATACTGAGACACTCACTCCGCTAACAACTTCTAGTTCTGTCATACAACCTAACACCCAAGCTCTATTCATGGTTGAAAAATTCCTTTTTACGGGGCTGGGGATGTAGCTGAGTTGGTGTCTACCTAGCATAAGTCCTGGGTTTGATTTCCAGCACTGCATAAAACCAGGTGTATGGTGGTGTACTATAATCTTAGCATTCAGGAGGTAGAAGCAGGAGAATCAGAAAAGCTGATTTTCTTCAGCTTTATGAGTTCAAGTCTTTAAAACTGGNACAACAATGGCTCAGGGGTTAAGAGCACTTACAGCTCTTGCAGAGGACCTGGGTTGTTCCCAGCACCTGCATGATGCTCACAACCATCTATAAATCTAGTTCCAGGATATTTGAGTCATTTCTAGACACCGGTGGGCACCAGGCACACACATGCTACATACACATCTAGGCGACATACTCATACACATAAAAAAATTTAAAAAATCTTAAAACTTAGAAGCTGGACATGGTGGCNCACGCCTTTAAACCCAGCACTTGGGAGGCAGAGGCAGGTGGATTCTGAGTTCAAAGCCAGCCTGGTCTACAAAGCAGGACAGTCAGGATTGTCTCAACCCTCCCCCCCAAAAAAACAAAACCAAACCACAGCTTAGAGTAGCTTATTAAGATCAAGGCCATCTCTCTGCTCCACCTGATTTACTGGGTTATCTGGATCACATCCTATGGGGNGTAGCTCAGCACTTTCCCAGCAGAATTTGATTATTTTGCTTCCCAATTCCTTTAAACTCCTTTCCAATTCTATGTGCATTTTTAGAGTGGAACTTTGAGACGGGGTTTCTCTGTGCAGCCCTAGCTGTCCTGGAACTCGCTCTGTAGCCCAGGCTGGCCTCAAACTCAGAGATCCTCCTGCCTCTGCCTCCTGAGTGCTGGGATTAAAGGAGTGTGCCGCAACCATCCGGCAACTAACAGGAACTTTAGGTGGATGGGCCTGCATGTCTATCTGTATACCACAGAGGCCAGAAGGAGGTTGTGGAATAATCTTTTTCTATACTGTGAAGATGTGTCTTTGCCAAGACACCTTCTGATTAGTTTAATAAAGAGCTGAATGGCCAATAGCTAGGCAGGAAGGGGTTAGGTGAGACTTCTGGGCAGAGAAAGAGGAAGAGGAGATGAATCTAGGCACAAGAGAGACTCCAGAGGACACGGAGGAAACAGGAGGTGCAAGATGGAAGAGAGGTAAAAAGTCATGAAGCAAGATGAAGATTAATATAAATGTGTTAAATTATGAGCTAGTGGCATGAGCCTAAGCTATTGGCTGAGCCTTCATGGTAAGTCTCTGTGTCATTTGTGTGCTGGGGCCGCAAAGAACAATCTGTTACAGAGGGTGTTGTATCCCCTGAAACTGGAGTTANGGACTNTTTAAATTGTCATGTAGGTGACAATTATTTGAACCTGGATTCACTGGGAGAGCAGTCAGTGCATTTAATTGCTGAGCCATCTCTCCAGCCTCCTGGAATTCTTTCAAAGTATAATCTGTTATCAGACCTAGAGATAAAGCTAGAGAATCTAATTTATAGTGGAGACAAGTGCTTGGTCCCTTGAACAGCTTGCTGAATGCAGAGCTATGCCGTGAGCTCCACCCGGGAGACTGAGGCACCCACCTAACTCCATTTGGAAGGCAGGAGCCANTATGCTGGATTTTTAAAAATAAGTTTCTACTTACTGTGAGAGTTGAGCTGCTGTTTCCTGGAACCTAATCTTCCCCAGCCCAAGACCTTGATTTGTTTTACTCCTTAAAAGGAGCCCAAGAGATGGATTCAGGGCTGTTCTCTTTAACTAGACTTAGGAGGCAGTTGCTGGCCAACTCTTGGGTGCAACCCAACAAAAAAATCGAGCTTGCTTCAAATTTGGCTTAAATTGTGGCAGTGGTCTTACTCACATCATTGGGATTAACAAGACATTTCTGGCTGAAGGTTGACATGCCAATTTAGAACTGAAGATGTCCTNTAATGCACAGGGCNTCCTCACACTGCTGTTAGGGCCTGGCTTACTTCTAGAGACATTGCCAGCTTCCAAGGCACCAGAGTCAGAGCTNAGCAGAGGAGNTTCTAGGGCAATGGCAGGCAAATGCCTCCACTTCTGTATATTAAGTAGGCAGAGCTGACCCAGCCAGCTCTTGAGCACTACCTGATATCCAGCAGCAGAGCAGCCTCAGAGCCACAGCCTGCGATAGTGCAGTGGGGTCTCACTCCTGAGGGGCCCGGCTTGGTGGCCATCTCTACAGCTCATGATCCTGTGCAGAGAAACAGGACCAGTGAGAAGCATCAAGCTCTCAACCACACAGGCCCAGCAAAGGCTCCGGCTGCCCCTCCCTGCCCGACACTAGGAAGCTCTAGGCAGGAACAGAGTCACACCTGAAGCAAAGGCTCATCTCAGTTCCCAGACCACTGTGAAATAACCTTCTGGTTATGCTTTAATGACACCAAATAAATAGAACCAAAGATCCAGTATCTCTAGCTGAATAAACTGCTAGAGAAACAGTGCTGAGGACATTTTAACAAACTTCTGCCCAGGTCCTGTACAGTTTGTGGCTCCTTCTCCACACACCTACATACTAGATACCCAGTGTGAATCCAGGTCTCTCTGTAGCCTTTTAACAAGGGTGTTGTTTCTATGGACACCTGTTGAGGTTGAAGAAGCTGTTTTTTCCCATTTATTTATGTGTTTATTGTGTGTCTATACACACACATGTGCTGCAGGAAGTCAGAGAACTTACGGCATTTGGTTCTCTCCTCCGACCATGTGGGTCCCTGGGAACCTAACTCAGGCTCTCAGGCTTTGCAGCAAGTGCCTTTATCCACTGGGCCATCTTGTCAGCTCAAACCTCCCTCCCACCAACAGGAGACATGGTGAAAGAGCTAGAAGGGGTTAAAGTGCACACAAGTGACACTCGGGACAGGGGCAAACTCCTCAGCTGACACAGCCAGAGCTGTTGNTGGCTCTGCCTGCATACTTGATACTCCCTTCCCTGTGTCAATTTCCTGGCAGAACTTCCTCAGAGACTCGGGGACCACATGGCTTCTAGGCTTGAGAGCACCTGCTGCAGTTCCTCCAANGCCCAGAACAGGGAAGGAACAGCTGCCTACAGGTGCCTTCATACTTCTCCACGCCCATGAGTTCTCTGATGCCTCGTGAAAAAGCCCAGGTGGCGGAAGCCCTTGCCACAGTGCTCACACTCGTAAAACCTCTTTGTCAGGTGCAGCCTCTGGTGGATGCTGAAGCCCTTGGGCCACCTGAAGGCCTTCCCACACTCGCCACAGGTGTAGGGTTTCTCTCCGCTGTGAATCCGCTGGTGGTGGCTGAGGTTCTCTTTAGTACGAAAGGCCTTACCACAGTTGTCACAGTAGAACGGCCTCTCTCCAGTGTGAACGAGTTTGTGCCGGAGGAGGTTTGACTTCTGTTTAAAGGCCTTCCCACAGTCACCGCACACATACGGACGGTGTTCAGTGTGGATTTTGCGATGCTGTGCCAGGCGGTCCTTCAAGCTGAAGGCCTGTCCACATACCTCACAGCAGAAGGGCTTTTCACTTGTGTGATTTCTCTGGTGGCGCAGAAGGTTTGAAACCCAGCGGAACGTCTGACCACACTCAAAGCACTCAAAAGACCTGGTTCCAGTGTGCACTGTCTGGTGAGCAGCCAGCCGGCTATGGCAGCTCAGTGCCTTCCCACACGTGCCACAGATGAAGGGATGTCCCTCTGCACCACTCTTGCACTGCTCCTTGAGGCCTGGCTGCTTCCTGCAGGATTTCCCACACATCCGGTTCTGGAAAGCTTCCTGTTTGTCCANTTTCTTTCCAGAGGCGGCTCTGGGAAGGTGCACCTTGCCCGATGTCAGGACACTCTTCTTCAAGGCAGCCCCCCTCTTGGCTCCTGTCCATAGATGGGCCCTCTCAAGAGCTGAAGCCAGATCATGGGGTCTCTTATGATCCAAGGACTTTCTGCCTCCTGTGGAGGAACAGACACATTTATACAGAATTGGCTCAGAGACAAGCCAACTTACAAAGCAGCTATCCAACAAAGGATGAAGAAAAAGCTATCAAGTGTCAAATCAACTCAATCAACTTAGAGAATCAAAGAAAACTGGCATGAATTATGAAGAAAATGTGTTCAGTTTACACAGATGAGCTAAAACTAACAAGACTTAAAGTGAAACCCAGCTAGTGGAAGGCAGGGCCAGGAACTCCAACACAAAAGAAACCATAAGTGGGTTTAAATGGCCCCAAACCCCACCAACTGTCCATCAAGCTTGTGTCAGTTCANGTAAGGAGCCTTATTCCTACCATGGAGNCGGACCTGGGGCAGNCATTGACAGCTAGCTCTCTGCAAATTAGAGCCANTCACCCTCTGAGCTACAAGCTTCCTGCNAACAGGGCTGATGAACTCCCCAGCTGGGGGCTCCACATAATCTGGGGCCCTCCCAGCTTGTCTCAGGCACACAAAACTGCTTGGTCTCACTTCTGGAAGGATAGGAAGTAAAAAAAGAAAACCTAGGACAGAAGTGTAGCTCAAGAAACGCTTATCTNAGGCCTTGCGTTCTATGCCTAGCACGGCAGAAAGAAAACAAAAGCTCTATGACCGCCACCTGGGAGCCTCGTACTCTAGGAAAAAACCAGAGCTTTACCCTAATTTTACAAACATGTCAGATCCAGACAGACAGACACACACCACACACACTGTCACTCTCTCTCTCTCTACCCTACCAAATAAATGGCTATCACAGTCAAAATCTCAGCCGCTCCTAGACTTATCACACAGTGCTAGGACACTGCTTCCCTTTCTCAAACACCTCCCCTTCCACAACAACCTCACCACAAGGGTCCATTGATATATGTACACGTCCCTCCCATCAGAGCTTAGTGGCAGAAATATGCCACTCATGCACCTCCAAAGACCCTAATTAAGGTGCTCTGCAGACTGAAGAGATGGCTCAGGGGGTTAGGAGCACTAGCTGTTCTTCCAGAGGTCCTGAGTTCAATTTCCAGCAACTACATGGCTGCTCACAACCATCTATACTGAGACCTGATGCCTTCTTCTGGCATGCAGGCAGACAGAACACTGTATACATAATAAGTAAATAAATCTTTTTTAAAAAGGNGCTCTGCATCCACTCTCCCACTGTGTCTGTCTGAGGGTGGGAAAAGTGGCCTTAATCAGTGCCAGGAAATGTGGGACGGGTCAACCAAGAGCATCCTACCCTCCATCATGCTTACCTGAGCAGACACCTTTTCGTGCTTCTAGAAACTCAGGTCTGTCCCAGTCTTCAACCCATGGTTCATCCCACTGATCCAGGTGAGAAATAAGGTCTGGTCTAGGGCCACAGTATCCTTTTCAAAAGAGAGAAATGGTATCTGATTTGTGTAAAAGACAATATAAGGCCAGGACTCAGACTAGCTCTGGGCAGCACAAGAAGACCCCAGCAGCCCAGTCAGCCCTTGCAGATCCCTGGAGAAGCTTCCTGGAAGTAGGAATGAGGAAGACAGAGGCTTACAGGAAGGAAACAGGAGTCTGGCTGCGTGTGCTTGAGTATGTACATGCTGACACGAAACCCCATGCAGGAAGCTAGGCTACCTTCAGAGGAGCCAAAAGAGATGCCCTTGATCAGAGAGCACAGGGGTCTTATCCTGGACCTACCAGGCTCCAGAGACTAACATGCAGTCCTTACCCAGCTCNATGAAGCTCCTGAAGTTCTCAAGCATCACGTCCCGGTAGAGGGTCCTCTGGCTAGGACTGAGACACTCCCACTCGTCCCTGCAGAAGTACACGGCCACATCTCTGAAGGTCACTGGCACCTGACACACGGATGGCTCCAGGACTGCCTGCTACTGAGTGAGAGTGAGTCAGAAAGAGCATGCTGAAACCCATATACTGTACGGGANGAAGGGGCAGGGCAGNCAACGATCTCTGGGGTGGTTAATATTCATTGGGAATCACCTAGGAGACACACCGCTGTGGATGTGTTTGTGAGGGTGTTTCCACAGACATCTAACCAACCCTGAATGCATGCACTATCACTCCGTGGGTGTGGTTCCAGTCTCATGAAAAGGGAAAAGACAAGCAGCTGAGCACTAGTATCCTGGCCAAGGATGCTATCTGTCCAGCTGCAGCTCACACTCCTGCCTCCATGATGGGCTGTATCCCTTCAAACTGTGAGCCTCAACAAACCCTCCCTCCCTTGAGCTGCCTATGTCACAGCAACAGGAAAAGTCACCGATACAGAAAACATCCTCATTGTGCTGGACATACAATTCTCCAATTTGTCCTGTGCCACTTGAAAATGAAACAGAGTCGTAGCGGCACACACCTTTAATCCCAGCACTCAGGAGGCAGAGGCAAGTGGATCTCTGAGTTTGAGGCCAGCCTGGTCAACCCATCGAGTTCCAGGACAGCCAGAACTACACAGAGAAACCCTGTCTTGAAAAACAACAAAAACCAAACCAAACGGAAGGAACATGAACCATAATTAGCTACTGTTGTGGTTTGGCTACAGGCACAGCATGACCTTCTCTTCAGACCATCCCATTGCTATTAAGAAAGAGATAATCTTGATTCTGTAGTCAGGACAACAAGATAAGCAAACAGTACAGTAATAACTAGGTGTACTGTAGTGATAACAACAGTGTTAATGTCTAGTGGGGGGGGTCACAACACTCACTAGGATTCCACCCACAATCCCAAGCTTGCTTGTGCTCAATCCCCTTTCTTTTTTCACTTGATCCAAGGTCCAGTGAGTGAAATGGTGCTACCCACATTNAGGGTGGGTATTGCCACTTCAGCTAACCAATTAAAAACCCCCGTCCTCCCCAAGGTGGCTCACGCCTTTAATCCCAGCACTTGGGAGACAGAGACAGGTGGATCTCTGTGAGTTTGAGACAAGCCTAGTTTACCCAAGCAAGCTCCAGGACAGCTAGGGCTATGCAGAGAAACCCTGTCTCCAAAAACCAAGAAAAAGAAAAATCCCCCCTAGTTTGGTGTGGTGGCTGAGGGATGTGNATCTTTGTGAGCCAAAGGCCAGCCAAGGACACACAGACTGTCTCAAAATAAACTAAACAAGAAAAATTCCTCAAAGGCGCATGCCCAGAGGCCCACCTCCCAGGTGAGTCTTGGTTATGTCAAGTTAACAGTTAACATAATCAGCAGCTCCTTATCTAGGGTGAACAGATTTGTTCATGTTCCCCAAGGAAAGCTACTAAATTTATAGGACAAAGGAGAAAACCAAAACTGTAGTCAATTTGATTACCTCAACAGATCTGAGATACAGTCATTTTTAAATACTTGCAAGCTGGGCATAGTGGTGCACGCCCTTAATCCCAGCATNTGGGAAGCAGAGGCAGGTGGGATCTCGAGTTCAAAGCAAGGCTAGTCAACACAGCAAGCTCTAGAACAGCCATGGGTACAAAGTACTTGGGTACAAGCATCTCCTACCAGAACCCAAAAGATGGACAAACAGCTCAAAAGGAACAGAATATGATCAGGAAGAGAATCCATAAGTTACATTGCTTTTCTTTTCTTTTCCCTCCCATGACAGATGTTTTATGAGAAAAGATGGGCTATGCTGCTGTGGTGGTACACACCTTAAAATCTGGGTCCCGNTGGAAGAGCAGCTAGAACACAACCTCTNGTCTCTCCAGCCCCTGGTACACACCTTNACTCCTAGGATTTGTAAGGCAGATACAGTNGGATCTGCCAGCCTGATCTAGTTATCTAGTTCTGGGCTAGCCAAAGCCATACAGTAAGACCCTGTCTCTAAACAAACAAAAANTCTTTAAAGTTAAATTAATTTAAAAATTAAATTGAAAGCTGGGCGGTGGTGGCACGTGCCTTTAATCCCAGCACTCAGGAGGCAGAGGCAGGCGGATCTCTGAGTTTGAGGCCAGCCTGGGCTACAGCGCGAGTTCCAGGACAGCCAATAAGAGCACTAGCCGTTCTCCGCAGAGACCAAATCTCAAAAACAAAGANTTCAAGGCCAGGTATCCTACTGTCATTTCTGCTCCTGTGATAAAATTCCGACAGAAAACAATTCAGAGAAGAAAGGCTTATCTAGCTTACAGTTCCAAGTTATAGTCCATTGCTGTGGGGAGGTCAAGGCAGGAATTAAAGTAGTCACATCGTAGTTAAATGCAGAAGAATGAGCAAAGAAAATGTTTAGAACTCAAGCTTGCTTTCAAAATGTTTAGAACTCAAGCTTGCTTTCACTAATCTTCCATAGTCCAGGGCCCCAAACCTGTGTTTGCCCACATCAATGAAGCCAATCAAGGCAATGCCCCACAGACATGCCTAGAGGCCAACCTCAATTTAACCATCCCTTACCAAGACATTCTTCGAAAATGACTCAGATTGTGTCAAATTGAGAAATTAGTCATTTCACCTACTTTGCCTACACGGCTATGTCAAAGACAGTTTGGGATACTTAAAAAAGCAAGCCAAACAAAACAAAGCAACAAAATTGAATGGAACCAATAAAACTTAGATTTTTCTGGCTCTAAAAAGGAGTTAGGAAGATAAAAGGGCAAGCTAGACAAAATATTCCCAGTTCACCATNCTGCCAAAGAACTAGTGGTATCCAGAATAACTTCTACAAACTAACGGTAAAAAGAGGAAAACATTTTATAAGGGTAAAAATAAGCTGTACTAATCCTAGCACTCAGGAGACATCAGAGGCAAAGGGGTCAGGCACTAGTTGGAGCCCAGCCCGACTACAAAAGCGAAGCCCTGTGTATAACTGGGAAATTATTTTAACAGGTATCACAAAAGTTGCGCCTTGGGCATTCAACCCTGTGACATTGCGCCTAGACTAGTTACCTACAAACGCGCAGGTCTGCATTCTTATCTATAAACGACCTGCAAGGCCGAAAACACATAGAAGACACGAAGCTCGGGAAACTCGGGTCCGGGTAGTGACTGTCAACCACAAACTGGCTGGCATTCTTGCTCCTCATCTGAACACCTGAACTGGTGCAGGGGTAGGAAATCCACCCGAAAGCAAGACTGCAACCCTGGAGAGCAGGAGCCGACACAGACCCGGACTGAGATCTGAGGGCTGCCCGAGCGCAATACCAGCGAGAGGAAGGAAACCCCAGGGCGAGGGCCGTGGGATGCAGGTGGGCGCGAGGCCGGGGACTGTGGGGAGAGGGTCCGTACTCACCGGAGGGTCCTCGCGGTGAGCCCGCCCGGGAGGAGCGCTGCCCCGTCGGAAGCAGCGCTCGCGTCCAGCCTCCCTGGGAGCAGCGGCAGCGAGAAGTGGGCGCATCTGAAGGCCGCAGGGGGTGCGGGAGTCCAGTCGGCTTCAGCGCAAGCGCGGTGGCGCGGTGGCGCGGAGCAGGGCGGCCCAGGGCTGCACGCCAGGCCGGCACCGGACGATCGCCGAACTCCTGCAGCTTCAGTCGTCAGTTCGGCTGCGCGCCGCCCTGACTTCAACTATCTAGCGGAAATACGCTAGCTACAGAAACCGCTTCCGGCAACTCTAGGAGCAGCGACTCAATGATGCGCGCCAGACAAGCCCGCGGGAAAGCGGATGTAAGCGCCGAGCTGTACCCAGAAGGCCCGCCCACCAGGAGCCCCGACCTTCGGGAACCCTGCCCTTGGGTTGCTGCAGGTAATCGCGTTTGCTGTGCACCTGACTGGTGTGCACCTGTCTCCTTCACCTGCTTGCCTTTGTCCTACTGGACCCTCCACCGCGGAGGCTGGGCTGGGCTGTGGCGTTACTGAGTCCTCTAGGAGTTTGTGTTTTTTGAGACAGTGTTTCACTGTGTAGCTCTGGCTGTCCTGGAACTCGCTCTGTAGATCAGGCTGGCCTCAAACTCAGAGATCCGCCTGCTTCTGCTTCCCAAGGGCTGGGATTAAAGGCATGTGCCACCACGCCCGACTTCTCTCTTTTTTACTTTAAAGTATGATAAAGTACAAATAATAACACAACTTCTATTTTAACCTGTTGAGTGTACCAGTAGTGTATGGACCTGCAGTTTTGAGTTTTGCATCTTGAAAGTGCGTTATCATGCAAATCAGAAATGTCCCTGCCCAGGGAACTTTTTTCCAGTTTCTCTCCAGCAGCCAGGGCCACCAACATTCTTTGTTTGGAATTTGTCCCAGGACCTTCGCGACCTGATGTTTGCCAGGTTCATTTATGTGGTGGCATGGGTCAGAATTTCCCACCTCATTCTGTTCACTCATCAGTCAATGGACACTTGGGCCACTGTGATGCTAAATGAAATCCTAAAGATCCAAACTTACTTGTAATTCTAGTTTAGGCAGCACTTCATTCCATAAAATAAGATAGTCCCACCAACTGAGCAGATGTCTGTTTTACAGAGAGGGAAGTTAGATCTAAGGGAAAGAAAGAAAAAGATTGGTCTTGTCAAAGTTACTTTCTTCCTAAGGCAGAGACAAATAGAAAAACAACAACAACAACAACAACAACTGCAGGGACACCGGGTTAGTCCAGGTTGTTTTTCTGTACTCACCCTCTCCTGATTTCCCAAAAGGTCAGATAATAACCCAGCTTCCTTTGATGCCTGACACTTGAGTATGGTTGAATACTTTGCTGAGTCTGGTCAGCTAAGGGCCCAGTGTAGTGCGAATTCTAATTGGTCTTAATAATAAAAACCCAGAGCCAGATATTGGGGTAAATGCTGAAAGTTCAGAGAGGTAAAGGAGCAAGCCACAGCCACCTCTTANCTCGCCAACTCCTCAGCTGAAAAGGGGGCCGAGCTCTTGTCTCTGTCCAGCCATACCTAGTCCTGTTTCCTCCTCCCCACTGCTAGGATTAAAGAAAGGTGTGTTGCCTCCCAAGTACTGAGATCAAAGGCATGAGATCCCAAGTGCTGGGATTAAAGGTGTGTGCCACCACTGCCTGGTCTATGGTTAACTAGTGGCTAGCTCCACACCCTGATCTCCAGGCAAGCTTTATTTGTTAAGAGCACAAACAAAATATCACCACAGCCCAGTGCAGGAGCCCAGTGCCAAATAATGGCCTCCTGTGGATTTTGTTGAACAAGGGTGCTATGAACATAGGTGTACATTATCTGTTTGCATTCACTTCTTTGGGCTATGTATTCAGNAAATAGAATTTCTGGAATTTTCTAGATTATGTTAATTCTAAGTTTGACATGTTGAGGAATCAATACACTGTCTCTGTTTCATTAGATGCACCTGTGCTCTGAGCCGCAGACCCTTTGTCCTCACCANCCATGTTAGTTTTCTGTTTGGAGTTGTTTCTGGGCTTTTTGTTTTGCTTAAATTGTAACCATCATACTTGATTTACAGTGGTTAGAAACCACCATCTTGGTGTTGCACAAAGCAGCACAGAACAAAGCCGAAGTAGTTTGGCAAGGCAATTGTTTTTTGTAAAAAGGGTGCACCACAACCCAAATCCAATAGTAAGTGGACTGAGGCCAGAAGTTCCCCTGGTTATTCTAACGCAGGTGGTGACTGTGTGTGCTTTCTATTGGCTGGGATCCGACCTCACAGTCTTTTGCAATTGGCTTGTTTTAAAGGAATCAGCGCAAAAGAAATGAAGGGAGAATGATGGATCAGCCACTTCAGGCTGTCAAGTTCCCAGAATGCAGCAGGGTCTTTGTATAAGTGTTACCAGGTGTTTGGAGAAATGAAAAGGTTTGGAGAAACCTTACAGGGTGGGTAAGATTGAAGATGGAGAAATCTCTCAACAAAAAAACAAAAACAAAGAGCCAGGCAAGGTGGTGCAGGTCTTTAATCCCAGAATTTGGGAGGCAGACACAGGTGGATCTCCAGTTTGAGGCCAGCCTGGTCCACACACCAATCTCCTGGACAGCCTGAGCTACACAGTAGAGAGATCTTGTCTAGGAAAAAAAAATAATAATAATGATAATGGAGAGTTAAAGAATACCCTTGGCGGCAAGCTATTTTTTTTTTCTTTTTTGAAGCAAGGTCTCACTATGTCGTTCTGGTTGGAATGTAGACCAGGCTGGCCTCAAACTCACAGAGATCTGCCAACATGCTATCTTTGATAGAAAACAAACACTTCTCATATGTCATATATATGTAAATTTCCANTTGGGTGTTGTGTATTTTAGTCATTTCCCAATAGTGATGTGTGTGTGAAAGGTTTTAGTTTCAAGGTCCAAGGGGGACACTGAGATGGATTGTCCTTTAAGTAAAAGATTTATTAAGAGAAATATTAATGCTGTAAACAGGCACACTGCAGCATGCAAGGGGCTCTGAGGAGCATTCAGGCCTACATGGCAGAGTGGGGGTCCTTTCCTACAGTTTTCAGAGGAAGAGGGTGGGAAGTTTCCTTTTTTGGTTGTGGTTGGACTTTGTTAAAGATAACTGGTGAGTGGTCAGTTCAAGAATGTCAGGTGACTGGCTCATTTCTCTCGTGGCCATACAGATCCCCAAGTAGATATTAAGAATATAGAGAGGGCTGGAGAGATGGCTCAGAGGTTCAAGAGCACTGGCTGCTCTTCCAGTGGACCTGAGTTCAATTCCCAGCAACCACATGGTAGCTCACAGCCATCTATAATTTGATCTGGTGCCCTCTTCTGGCATGTAGGCAGAACACTGTATTCATAATAAATAAATACATCTTTAAAAAAATCAATCTATAGAAACAAATTATTTTACTTTTGGTAACCAAAGAGGGGGTCTCTACAGATGTCAGGCAGAGAAGCAAACGTTTTTGAAGAGATGAGAATGATAACTGACTTCAATGACATAGAGTAAGACTTCAAAGAGTCTGATACAGGTATTTTGGGAATACAGATTATTCCCAAAAAATTTTAAACACAGCACAACTTGGAAAAAAAGTTTCCTAGTGTAATACAATCTCTGGTGCACAAATAAGTATAATTACATTGAAACTCAACTCAGGGTAAATGTCATTTCCTCCAGGAAGATAGGTTTTAGCCAGGTGGTAGTGGTGCACACCTTTAATCCCAGTACTTAGGAGGCCGAGGAAAGTGAATCTCTGAGTTCAAGGCCAGCCTGCTGTACAGAGTTAGTTCCAGGACAGCCAGGGATACACAGAGAAAACCTGTCTAGGAAAAAAAAAGTTTTTAATATTTATTTAATGTGTATGGGTATTTTCCCTGCATGTATTTCTGTATACCATGTGTATGGCTTGTGCCCAAGGAGCCAGAAAAGGCTGTCAGAACTAGAGTTACAGATGATTATGAGTCATTATATGGGTGCTGGGAAATGGACCACAGGTCCTCTGGCAGAGCAGGCAGTGCAATTAATCTGAGCCATCTGAGCTCAGTTTATTTGAGACAGGGTTTCTCTGTATAGCCCTGCCTGTTCTGGAACTCGTTCTGTAAACTAGGCTGGCCTCAAACTCATAGAGATCCACCTGCCTCTTCCTCCCGAATGTTGGGATCAGAGGCATGCACCACCACCCGGCTTCTGAGCTCAGCTTTAACATGCACACACATACATACATGCATGGGGAATGAAAAGGGACTTTTGAGCTTTTCTTTGCTATGGCAACATATTTGAAGTTGACAGGATTTGTTTATGCTCACAGTTCCAAAGGGTTTCTTCAGTCCGTGGAGTTTGCTTCACTGCTGTGGGACTGTGGTGAGGCAAAAACCTGATAGCAGGAACAGGTAATGGAGGGGGCTGTTCACTTCACGGCAGCCAGGGAGTAGAGAGCCGGGAAGAACTGGGGGAGGCATACCCCCACACAGACTTTCTCCAACCCAGTTCCACCTCCTAAGAGCCATTCAAATTACAGGTGGGAGCCACCCTGCCCAGTTTGGGAAAGTTGTTTTAATTTTTATTTATTATGTGATGGGTGTTTTGCCTACATGTATCTGTGTACCACATGCATTTCTGGTGCCCATGGGGACCAGAAGAGGGCATTGGATCCCCTGGAACTCAAGTTATAGACAGTTGTGTGTGGGACCTGCTCCCACTTTTACCCCAGGGTACCCTTGATGAGGGAGCAATGAGAAAAATTTAGATAGAAATATAGAGGGGAGAGAGACAGATAGAAACACAGGATAGCCTNGGGAGGGCCTGGATCCTTATCCACTGGCCCCTCCTGTGTCTTCTAAAGGACTTTTTATAGGAATGCCAAGGGGTGGAGCAAAGACCTCCCCCTAGTACATTCAAGTGTAGACCCTTCCAATCACCTAGTACCATGCACATGGTCAAGCAATCCTCTAATGCAGCTCTGCTGGGTAAAGCAAGCTCAGATCTCACTAGGAAACCTTTGTGGGCCTCCACACAGTTGTGAGCTACTAAGTAAGTGCTGGGAATCAAACCCAGGTCCTCTGGAAGAGAAGCCAGTGCTCTTAACCACTGAGCCATCTCTCCAGCACCTTGGAAAGCTGCTTTGCAAA
>LZPO01034882.1:352340-370670 GCA_001675575.1 Neotoma lepida | reverse complement strand
CACTTTTGACTTCTTATTTCCTTAATGTGGCTGTGATTTTATAGTTCCATATGTGGCACAAACCAATTTTGTCTTAGATTGTGCTGGCTTAATGCCAAGTTAGTGTACAACTTCCCGGCCACCTCTTACTCTGTTTTCTATTCATACATCAGCACCACTCTCAGAGGTGGGCAGCTGTGTGGACATTTGAGAAGAAGAGGATGGGCTCTGTGCACTGAAGAGTGTCTGCCATCACTGGTTTGTCATCTGTAGGTGCCAACAATACCTTGAATGTGAAGGCGGAAGTGTCTCCTACAGTGCCAGATGTNTGCTGCCTGGGCGCTGGAGGGTGGGGTAAGGAGGGAGGCAAACTCTTCCTGGCTGAGGACTTCTTGTGAATAGCAGGGGCTGTCAATACTGGCCTAACTGCTTACAGTGTTTAGAAGACTTTACATACAGAGAAAGTTGATGACCTTTGGCTCTCTTCTTTCAGCTGTACTTCATAGTCCAGAGGGTTATGATTGTTAGAAAATGGCTTCCTAAAAGTCTCATGGTGTTTGCATGTAAAACCTGGCAATTCACCCGCCTCTTGGTGCTATACCAACTGTCACCGACATGATTAGCTGCCTCTATGTTTAGGTTGTGGTGTGCACTTCCATCTGGCACAGTCTTTCTACACCCTCCAAAAACATGATTCCCACCAAATGGGCACTTAGCCTCCCCAAGACATCCCAGCACACTTTGCCCTGCAAGGGAGCTTGTCCCCTGTCAGATCTTTATCAGATAGGCTATTTTTTTTAAAGATTATTTTATATGTGTGAATGTTTTNTGTGTGCACTGTATGTGTCNGAACGTGTTTGGTGCCTGCNGAGACCAGAGGAGGGCACTGATTCCACTGGAGGTGGATGGTTATGAACAGTTGACAGTGCCATGTGGGTCCTGGGAACCTATCCCAGGTCATCTGCAAGAGCAGCAAGTACTCTCAGCTGCTGAGCTGTCTCTCCAGACCCTTGACCAGCCATCTGCCCACCCTGCTGAGCCATCTTTCCAGACCCTTCGCCAGTTATCTCCCTATCCACCATGCTGCTCCAGGCCTAGTGTTCCTGCAGAGATTTTGCTTGTTTGGCCAACAGACATAAGTGCTCCCGTTAGCTGCCCCTTCCCTGAAAGCTGAGACCCTTGGGCTCTGTGTCTTGTCAGGATCATGCAGGTTCCTGGCCCCAGTGTCCAACAGCAGCGATGGCAGTGGTATTCAAGTACAATTGAGTTCCCTTGATTGCTCAGCACCAAGGACAAGTATCCCTGCTGTCATCCTATGGAGCCTTAGGCTAACAGTGGGCTAGGCAAGCTGTTTCCTATCTTTCCAGCCCTCACCAGCTTTTGCCTCTCTATCCAGGCAAAGTGGAAGCTAAGCAAGTGCTGGCCAGTGCACCGACAGACAAGAATCTCTGCCACTTCAGGGTGAGTGGGACTTAGGGTCTTGTCCTTCTGAAGTATTTTTCAGGGGCAGGTATGGCTAAAGGTTTGAAATGGTTTGGTTTGTCCTGGAGAAGGAGAGGTCAAAGGCCAGGAGGAAAGTCAAGCTTCTGGAAGACTAGAGTACATTGAGTGTGTGCCTATGTACNGTGGTTGTGGACACTAATTAGGAGAGAAGGTTCCAGAAGGTAAATCTTGGAATCTGTGAGGAGCAGGGCCTGCTGGGTTTTTCTTAGGCATTTGGGAACACGGCTAGTATAGCCATTTGTAACAACAGAGGCCTGAGGGAACCCATGGAATGCAGGATGATTGAAGGCACAAGGGTGGGTTGTAGGATGCCTCCTTACACGGTCATTTCTGGCCCTGGTGTCTGTGCAGGCTCTGGGGTGCCAGACTACTCACTCCAACCAGGAAGTGCTGCAGAACTGTTCACTTGTCATCTTTGCCACCAAACCTCAAGTCCTGCCAGAGGTTCTGGCAGAGGTGGCCCCTGTAGTCACCACTGAGCACATCGTGGTATCTGTGGCTGCCGGGATCTCCCTGAGCTCTCTGGAGGAGGTGAGTGGTCTATGGTGTGAATAAGGCCTTGACTATGAAGTAGGCTCTCTTGGCCATACTTGGGAGGCAGATAGGATCCCAGACAACCTCCAGAAGTAGTTAGTTGGCCCACCAGGGTTAGGTAGGTGGGGTAGTGTTCTGCTACTGTACCTGGGAAGTAGGGACTNGAGGCTGCATTTAGCTGAGGTGTTTGCCAACAGGCCCAGTCTCAGGCTGCCTGACACTAAGCTCTCTTTTGTCCAGCTGCTGCCTCCGAACACACGAGTGTTGCGAGTCTCTCCCAATCTTCCCTGCGTAGTCCAGGAGGGGGCCATGGTGATGGCACGGGGCCACTGTGCTGGGAATGACGACGCTCAGCTCCTACAGAACTTGCTGGAGGCCTGTGGGCAGTGCATAGAGGTTCCTGAGTCCTACGTAGATATCCATACTGGCCTCAGTGGCAGTGGTGTGGCCTTTGTGAGTATTGTCTTAACCCATACCCTGGAAGGCA
The DNA here is from genome assembly GCA_001675575.1 of Neotoma lepida. Classification (NCBI taxonomy): domain Eukaryota; kingdom Metazoa; phylum Chordata; class Mammalia; order Rodentia; family Cricetidae; genus Neotoma; species Neotoma lepida. The sequence goes on along the minus strand of LZPO01034882.1, from coordinate 368,167 downwards.
AGCCCTTAGCAAAGGCCTTGCTCTCAAGGTCTCAGAGTCAAGCCTTGGGGCCTCAAGAGGTCCATGGGCCACCAGTGAGCTCTTCTGATGTTTCAGAACATGCTTTGTTGGACCATCGAGGCTGGCCCCTTTATCCAACTCTGGGTTTAGGCCTTGAAGCCTCAGGTATCTGTGACCATGTTCAGGGCCTTGTTTCTTGTGGTTCTGAGCCAATGGTTCTCAACCTTCCAAATGCTGCGACCCTTTAATNTAGTTCCTCATGTTGTGGTGACCCCAACCAAAAAATTATTTTTGTTGCTACTTCATAACTATAATTTTGCTACTGTTTTGAATCATAATGTAAATATCTGTGTTTTCTGTTGGTCTTAGGCGACCCCTAAGAAAGGGTTATTCAACTCCCAAAAGGGGTCGCGACCAACAGGTTGGAAAATGCTGTTCAGAGCATTCTCTAGCTGGGAGCTGTGTCAAACAAAATGTCAATTTTGACATTCCCCCTTCCCACTTCCAATGCTATTTCTATAGGTGTGCACATTCTCGGAGGCCCTAGCTGAAGGTGCCATCAAGATGGGCATGCCCAGTGGCCTGGCCCACCGCATTGCTGCCCAGACCTTGCTGGTAAGAGGAGGATTCCTCAGGAGAATGTTGGGAAGTATGTGCTCAAGAGTGTGTGCTGTCTCCCGCAAACAGGAAGACAAGCCTACAAAGTCCAAACAGGCTGGGGAAATGTGTAGCTGCCCCACTTTTCTCAACTNTCCCTTAACTCTTCTCCCCAGGGAACAGCCAAAATGCTGCAGCAGGAAGGGAAGCACCCAGCCCAGCTTCGGACAGATGTGCTCACACCAGCTGGAACCACCATCCATGGGCTTCATGCCCTAGAACAGGGTGGCCTTCGAGCGGCTACCATGAGTGCAGTGGAAGCGGCTACCTGCCGGGCTAAGGAGCTCAGCAGGAAGTAAGCCAGGCTCCAGGGGAGACTACAGGCTCCTTGCCCAGCTCTGGCCTCCNAGTGGTGGGAATAGCCTCGAGTGGGTATTGTAGTGTGCTGTCCTCCAAGCATCACAGCCATCANCTTCATCAAAGAAGCTGTGACGACTTGTAAGAGACCCTCAAGATCAGGTCTGTTGCCTGTGACATTAGTCAAGGAAGGAGGTGGTGGGGAGGGTCGCTTGACCCTCATCTGTGATTCCAGCTCCTTCCTTCTGCCCCTCTTAGCCATTGTAATTGTCCTAACTGCGCATGGCCTCATGGTCTCAAGAGGTGGTAGAATATGTAGCCTGGGGAATAATAACTAAAGCGGGAGAGGGTTCCATCTTTGCAGATATGAGGGACATCATCATCCGTGCTGGCATGAGATGTTTTCATACTGTGGCTGCTTTGGGTCACCCACACTCCTGTAAGCAACACTCCATCCATGCTCTGTAAGCCCAATAAACTCATTGGTTCCCCAAGTTGGACTTTGGTGGAACTGTATTTTGGTTTGTCCTTGGTACCCTATAAAGAAGGGGTAAATATTTAATTTCCTCAGGGAGAGTATCTCCAATATTAGGCACCAGCCTCCTTGCTTGCCCAGGTTACCCCCATCTTCCCCTTGTCCCACCTCTAAGGACAACGGTTCTCTATCCATCACACAAGTGTTTCCACTTCCTCTGCACTTGGAAAAAAAGCCTCCATTTCTGCAGGCCTCCTCACCTCTCAAAGTATCAATAATCCTACTAAAGAATCNTAATAGGTAATGTTGGTTCTCAGGTACCTGAAAGCTGGCCGTTTTTTTGTTTGTTTGTTTTTTAATGGGGGGGGTGTTGGAATCCTTGACAGAGCTGCTAGCAACAAGAGCTACTGAGCCTGGTCTAGAGCCCTGACCCTTCTGTGAATTTCCATGGGACTGCTCAAAAGCCAGTGGTCAGTCATACTAGTGGAGGATAGGGGTGGGAATGGCACAGGAATAGATGGCACTTGCCCAAGAAGCTCCTTCCCTCTCNATGAAGCCAGAGTCTTGGCCCATAGGAGGAAAGAGTCCCCCAGTAGAAGAACTCCCCCCNNCCCTGAGCAGCCAGCAGGTGACATGCCCTTCCATAGTTAAGAAGGAGTTTCACCAAGGGGTCTCACACTGCAGACCTATGCTGTTCAACTTGCCCTGTGCTCAGGTTGGGGCCATACAGCTGTGACACTGTCATCCACGCCTTTCTATTGTATGCTGCTCACCTAGCCACTGCCTTCTGAGAAAAAACTAGTAGACACTCATCATATTCTCTTTATGTCCCACTTTTATGCCCCCNCCATCCTATGGAGTGTTCCAGATCCAAGCATTAGATCCAGTCACAAAAATAAGACTAAAACAGGGTGGCTGATGACGTTGACCTGTTTCACCTTTATTACGCAAGTGCCATGATCCCATCTGGCCAGGTGAACTTAGCTGTGAGCAAGGTTGAGTGTCAGAGAAATGGACCCTACAATAAGATTTGAAACTCACAAGCCCAAGATCCTATTGAGGACAGCTGATGCGGTCAAGATGCTCTTGCGAACACATTTAGAAGAGGCTAGACTATACCAGGTCCCAGNTGGGCTTCCCATAGTCAGTCCCTAAGTAGGTAGTGTAAAGGGCTCAGTCCTCAGAGGACCTTCTGGCTTGAGGTGCGCCCCTCCTTTCATACCATTTTGTTTCAACTATAGCTCAGCTGCTTTCCTTTTCCAAGTACACAAGTACACGGACCTTGGGGACAAGGCTGCCTGTGACCACTGCAAGCTCCCAACTCCCAAAAGCAGTGGTGGTGGCTCCAACAGAACCCACACCCATCTTTCTGTGCTGGGTGCCTTCTCCAGACACTGTTTATGAATCCAAGGCAGGACCACCTACCTGAAAAGGCTGCCTATACTTCCCAGGCCAAAGGATCACTCTACTTTGTGGGGAACAGACAGGCCTCCAGGGCGAGAGATCCAGGATTCCTGCATGATGCCTTTTACGTAGCAGGTGGCAATGACTGCTGAAGAGAGGCACTGCAGTTTGACCTTCTGTACTAGTTCATGCAACTCAGTGCCCATAGGGAACAGCAGTGCAACACAGATGGGTACACAGTGACAGTATAAGGCTCTCTTAAGGGGCCCATGAGCCCCTGGGGAGCCCCATCAGACACTTAAGTATAGAAAGGTGAGGTGAGTGCACATCTTAGGCCTAGCTGCCACTGGGGCTGAGGCCCCTGTGCAACAGGATATGCAGTACTGCAAGCCCCAGAGTTATAGGACCTACTGCTGGGACATATGGGAACCTGGGCAAAGCAGCCTCCTCCACAACTAGGACTCAGCCACCAGAACCTCTGTCTGTAGCATGTAAAGCATGCCAGCATATTCTCACCTAAATAGTGCACTTTTAAAAAAAATAGTGCTGTTGTTTGAACTCGGGGTCTCTGGCATCCTAGGAAGCACCATAGCATCCCTAGCCTGAGGTGGCACCTTTGNACCTTCTCATGGGCGTCTCCCTAGCCCAGTTAATGGTAGTATACAGATGCAAACCTGACAGGAACTCTCTGTGACCCAGTCAGCCCACACTTGTTTATAGAGCAGCAGCAATATGGGGCCATGGAAACCCCCTGGACCTTGTGTCCCCATATGAAGGGGGCTTGGACAGTTAGAGAGGCTGGTGAGAGGTCTCACTCCTGAGCCCCAGTCTCTGCCAGCTCCAGTCTATCTGGGCCCAGACNAAAGGAGGAAACACAGTAGAAAGGATGAAGACAGAAACGGATGGAAACCTCTCCAAAGAATAGTACAGGTAGCCTAGGCTGGAGCAGCTACTAGAGGCTACCCAGGCTGGATGTAAATCCAAGGCCCAGGCAGGTCTGCCTCTCTGCAGACCTGGAAGTAGGTTTATCAAAGCCTGATGGCAGCTCCTAGCCTGGGTACCTGGCTGATATGGAAGCTGCTGGTATAAATACATTAGATTTCTGAAACCCCACCAAGTTGCTAGTGCTGGAGACCCTCTACCAACCATGACTGNCCAAGGTTCTCTAGGTCTTTAGGCTTGAGGAAGCCAGGTACNTAGGTGACCAGATGAGCTCCAGTGTGTACAGATGGAGTCTGCTACCTGAGCCTCTATTCTCTTGTTCCATGTTTTCCCTCAGCTCTTAATATTTACGTAGATTTTTGACTGGTGCAGTGTGGTTCCAAGAAGCTGTATTCTCGGACTTACATGGAGATCACTTTTGGATACTCCATCCATTGCCAACCTCTTGCATATCCCTAGCCCTTCCCCACTTCATGTTTTCAAGGCTCACACTATGAGGAGAGAAGTGAGGAGAGAAGTGGACAAGGACCAGGGCTCAGGACAGTATTTGTGCAAAGGCAGTATTGCCCCTCCCTAAGGCACAGGTGCCTCAGCTCTGGAGCACCAGGAGCAATCTGAATCCACAGTTGGACAGAGCAGCAGAGAGATTCCAAAGTTGGACATCCCTTTGAGCCTTTTCTCCTTCAACCTGAGCCGTCCAGCAATAGTTCCTCAGCAACACCCTTGGCCATCCCAGGAGGTGGATGAGTCTAGGGGGAGGGTTGGTGCAGGAAGAGCCCATGGGGGTAAGGGTTGACTCTAAGGCACTGAAGAGTTCCCAGATGGTTGCAAAGGCTATGACCTGTTTCCAGGTCAATCAGATAGCCCTAGAGCTAGACAGTGGTTTGTGGTTTCTCCTGCCATTGGTCAAGCCACCTGGGTCCAAATCCAAACACTTGCCAACATCACGAATAGAAGATCTATCCAGAATGGAGTTTTTTTGAAGGACTAAAAATCCAAGTAGAACAGAATCTACTATACTCTGCTGCATCCAAAACCTCACCAAGTACCGTGCTTCCATTTCTCCACTTCCCACTCTCTTGTGAGCACACCACCCCAGGCCAAGGGACCGGGGCCTAGTTTGGGCTCTGACCCAGCACCACAAGGGCCTTCAGTTATCAGACCAAGGGCAAGAGAGCCCAGAGGCCACCTCACTCTGCCAACACTCATGGTTCCCTATGAAGAGCATCTTTTAAAACAGGTTTAATGTGTTTTTGTTTTTAAAACAAAACCAAGTGCTTTCCCACTGAGATGAGATCAGGTAGCACCAAGGAGGCAGATGAAACAGAAGCAGCAGCCTCATCCAGTGCACATGGGGTGAGCCCCATAGGGGCCAGAATGGAGGAGGTACAGTAGTCAACTGCTCTCCAGTAGGTGCTGTGCTTATGGGCCCACATGTGCCTACCCAGCAAAGAACATTGGCTTCATTAAGCTAGTTCCCAAAGACGCTGTGGAACATGGGGCAGGGCAGGGCATCCTTTACCAACAGAATTCCTCCAAGCTGTGTCCGGGTTGCACCCCTGGATCTCTACAGTGGACTATACCAGGGAGAAAAGGTGGAAGATGGCAGACTGTGTATGCCCCCTCTCTCCCAGGACAGGAGGAAAAAGGCCAGTGGGCCACAGTAGTCACACACCATCATGAGAAGCTGCTGGTGAGGGTCCAATGCCTCCAAGCCTCCGTGCCATGGTAATGAGGGAACGTAGCTGCACTAGCCTCAGTGGCCCCACTTCTCTAGGATCCTGGCTCTCCAGCCACCTCAGGGCTGTCTCTAGACCCCAGACAGCTTCCCCAGCAGTAGGTACCAACATTCCTCCTTGCTCAGTGGCCTCTTCCTCCTCCTCTCCAGCCCCCATGCTAGAGGGCAGGCTGGCTGGGGATGGAGGGGCTGCGGGGACCACCTCCTCCCTGCAGCCTTCAGGGAGACCTCCATCATCATCCAGGTGCAGCCATTCTGCCACCTCTTCAGGTGCCAGGCGCTTGTAAGCCAGAGCTGCCAGATGTGTGAGGTCACTGAGCACCCTGCTGTGTTCAGCAGCCTCCTCGACCTGGTGGGATGGATGCTGCCCAGGCTCAAAGGCTGCCCNAAGACNGAGCAGCCAGCAGCGCTCTATGCTGCCTGCCTGGACCAGGTCCCAAGAGAGGCCAGCCAGGTATAGCATGTCCTTGAGCATGAAGCTTCTCATGAAGTCCAGTGGGGAGCCGCTGGCACAAGACACAGCAAGCCTCAGCAGCTCTCGTTTGTACAAATGTTTGAAGGCTGCCACCACACCATGCTCCAACGGTGCAGGGATGTGTGCTCGGCTGTTGCCCTTGGACAAGAAGAGCACTCGAACTGCACCATCAGGTGTCTGCAACTCCTCTGGGGACCCAAGGAGCTCAGACTGGCACTGCCTGGGAGTCTCCCCACTCTCCTCCAGGGCCGGCATCCTAGTGGCCCAGCTTGGACAGGGTGGATGGGCCACCAGCAACACAGCCTTCTGTTGCAGGCAGCTTCGGCGCAGGTAGCGCTTGACGCCAGGGACAAATTCCTCAAAGAACCAGCCCCGAAGAAGGGGACGACTGAGCCAGGCATCCGGACTGTAGCGGTAGGAGGCCGGAAACTTGTCCTGGTTGTGGTGACGCAAGCTGGGTGGGTCTGGTAGCTGCCCGATAACTAGTGGCTTTAACTTGTGGCTGCCTGTCAGGTTGGCGGCCAACAGTACTGTCACTCGGTCGCCGGGCCAGCGCCGGCTGCACCCACCAGGTCCGCTAGAGTCCCCAGTGCCCGGAGTTGCGGCCTGCTCCGGAAGTAACCTCCAGTAGAGACCAGTAACGTTGGCGTTGTAGATCTGCTCGTCACCATAGCCGCCCTCGGAGTGGGGTAGAGTGGCCAGCGCGCGGTCAGGTAGGACCGCGCCGGGTGGCTGTGCAGGCTCCTCCTTGACAGGCGCAGGGCCTGGGGCCGGGGGCTCGGCCTCGCCATAGATGCGCTGGCTGGAGATGCCATGGCGCTTCTGCCAGCGCCAGAACCAGCCATGGCTAGCCTTGAAGGTACACTCGGGGCCGTAGATCTGGCGAGCAAAGGCCTCAGCCTGAGCTTGGATGACCGGACCAGACAGCGGCACACCGTGCTGGCGCAAGGTGAGGAACCACGAGTAGACGGCGCGGTCGATCTCCTCCTCGTTGGCCAGACGCATCTTCTTGCGCTGCGTGCCCACCTCTCCACCAAGCTGGTCCAGAAACCAGCGCAGCTTGGGCTCGTCCTTGAGCCAGCCGCGCAGCGTGCCGCCCGGTACGCCGAAGTCGCGGCACACGCTGGCCTGCCGCTCACCGCCCTTGACGCGCTCGATGGCCTGCAGCTTGTCTTTGATGGAGTAGGCCTTGCGGAAAGTCATTTTTACGGCCACGCGGGGCCGCGGCCCGGGCGCCGTGGGTGGCGGGCGCGCAGTGGGACCCTGGCCGGGAGCCGGCGATCGCTGCGGCTCAGCGTGCCGCCCGGTACGCCGAAGTCGCGGCACACGCTGGCCTGCCGCTCACCGCCCTTGACGCGCTCGATGGCCTGCAGCTTGTCTTTGATGGNCCCTTGACGCGCTCGATGGCCTGCAGCTTGTCTTTGATGGAGTAGGCCTTGCGGAAAGTCATTTTTACGGCCACGCGGGGCCGCGGCCCGGGCGCGGTGGGTGGCGGGCGCGCAGTGGGACCCTGGCCGGGAGCCGGCGATCGCTGCGGCTCCGCAAGGCGCCGGGGCGGGGGAAGACGAGCGCGATGAGGGATCGGGTGCAGGGCCGGGCCGGCCGGTGGGCTGGTGGGGTACATGGCGTCGGGGGTGTGGGACCACCGGACTAGCGAGCCTGACACCCCGCGCGGGCCGCTCGGGGCGGGGCTCGGGGGCGGGGCTGCCCGGGTCCCTCCCTTTTGTCTCGCCAGCCCTGCAGGCTCAGGCGCGCTACTCCCGCCCCTCCGCCGCAGGGCGCCTGCGTAGGGTCTGGATTCGGGCGCGTCACCAGCACATGCGCACACCAACTCCGTTTCGTGCCTCCCTCGTCCGGCCGCTCCACTTTTCCGACTGTGGGGGGGTGGTGCGTGTTGGGACGTCCGGTTCTCGGCTGTTTGTGACAGCTCCTTGGGTGAAGTGCGGCTTCCGAGGTAGCTGTTCTCTGGCTTCTGCCATAGTGGTTCCTGTATGCATCGTGGTGCATGCTCCTTGGGCGAGGCAGCGCGTGCTCAGGGTTGTGTCCCCCGCNGGGCCTCTCGTGGTCTGTGCCGCTGCGTTTTCCGGGAGCTGCGCGGTCGCCCTCTCTTTCCTTTGCAGTCCTGAGCTCGCAGTTCCAGGTTTTAGTTGCTGCGTCCTTGGCTGGCGTGTGAGTACTGTGGGCCCCGCCTCAAGGAGCGCACGTGCGGCAAAGGCTGGAGTGCCCCGGCCCCGCGCCGACAGGGTTGGCTCCGGTGGATCAGTGAGGGCTACGAGCGGGCGCCTGGTCCTGTGTGGGGCCGGGTCAGTGGCCACATGGTTGCTAGCTTCCTGAGGGATGTTTCAGGCTGGCCGCGCGGCGGCCTGCCACGGCCATGACTGACACTCTTACCGGGCCAGCGTTCGTCTGCCCCAGCTGTTGCCAAGGTCCTAGGTCCTTGCGGTTAAGCACCGAGGGCATACCGAGCTCTAGGCATAGAGGGAACTTGGCGTAGGGTGCAGCCTCGTGGAACTTAGGAGGCCCACGAACACGGGGTAGAGAAAAGACATGTGATGCCGACTGGCTCAAACGTAACAGGGCTACGTACTGATTTGAATTAAGATGTTTTGGGCAATTTTCTTGGTAAAGGGTCGTTGAAGGGTACGGCCATTCTTTTTCTAATACGTGAGCGCTCTCTCCCAGCATCATGGTTTTCTAGAATAAAAGGCTACCTCGCAGCAAAAGAACTTGTTGAAGCTAATCTTGGGGTACCACCCCCATGGGTGCTTCTAAATTGTCCCTGTCACTCAGAGATACCTGGGTCTTACTTACCTCAGGCGGATCCTCATGAATGAAGCAAAGGATGGATATGACAGGACCACCAGGTGCCCCCTGAGCCAATCCCATGGGGCAGCAGAGTCGAGAGGAAGAAGTCCTCAAAGGGATAAGGAGNCCCTTCCCAGGCTCTGTGGTGTGGTGGCAAGATCAGCATGAGCCTCCCCTTGGACTGCAGGAAAACTCAGTAAACAGTTGGAGAGTTGGCAAAGGGAGCCGCTTAACTTTCTTAACCTGAGATGTGCTCTGCATAGCTTTCTGTCCTCTCAGGAGGAAGCTGGTACAGGGCTAGTCCACCAGCCTCAGCTTTTGGATAGCTGAGGCTCTAGGGCTTACTACAAATGAGGCAGAGGTGCTTGAAAGGGTTTGATGGTCAGAAAGAGTGGCTCCTGGGGGCCGAAGGCAGGAGATAATGGCACTGAGCATTTCTGTGCCAGGGATCTCAGATGCTATATGCTTGTTGAAGGTTGGAGTCATTGAGACATTTGTGTGAAATACAGGTAATGGAACATGCCTTGGTCTCCAGCTCCACACATCACTTANCTCAGCAGATTTGGGTGGTTACACCACTCAGAGCCTTAATCTTCCTTTCTGGGTCTAAGATGTCACACAACCATCCCCCGCTTAAGTGTGAGGTTTGGTGCAGGTGTTAGCAAGTATAAAGGAACAGCTAAGAAAGTCAGATCTGTCTGGCAAGCCCCAAGACCTGTCTATCAGCTCAGGGTTGAAACAGAAATAGAACTAACAAACACTGGCATTTGGGGCCAAGAGATTGGGGCTGCCTGGGCTTAGGCTGGGCATTAGCCTCTGGATCTCAAGGTGGGCACACAGCACAGGCCAGTGTTTCTGAGTAGGACTGGGATATCCCAGGGGCAGAGAAGCAGGGTGGGAACCTGGAGATATAGAATTTAACCCATGAAAAAAGACCAAAGGCATCATCACTGCTGTGCCTAGATGAACTGCAGTGTGGCTACCCCACTGCATGTCCGGTGTGACTGAAAAGCTAGCCTTTGCTCCTGAGCCCTCCACATTCCAGGTACTACCAGCTGCCCCTTTGGACACCCGACACAGAAAGTCTTGATGGGCAGCACTGGTTCAGACTCAATGCTAGGTGAGCCCAGAGGGTGTTGCTATTGGGGTGACGGGGTGTGAATTGGGCTTGCTGGCAGACCCCATTCCCTACTCACCTTGCTCATGAGGGCACACAATATTGGGAGCCCAAGAGTTATATGACTGGTGGGTGACATGCTATTTCGGAATGTCCGGAGGACAGAAGGTATGGGGCTTAAGGTTCAGAAAGCCAGCTCTTAGGGAAATTTTCTCTATTGTTCCCAGCACATGGAACCCTTCAGACGTTTGCTACTGTGGTGGGACACAGCTGTGACATACCCATTCTCATCTTCCTCTGGATCCAGTCCCCAAGCCAGAAGTGTCCTTGGCGGGGGCCTATTCCTGGTCTAAATTAGTAGAAGCTATGAGAGTCCTAAACACCTGTGCTCTTCTTTGCAGAGCAGATGTAGGTTGGCCCTTGGAGGCTGCAGCTGGCCAGTAAGCTCTTTTGGCAAGTTCTTTGTGAGTGGGGCTGGGGCTAGGTGCTAGGCTACAGGGCCATGCCTAGCAGTTGAACATATCTAAGGACCTAGGACCTATCAGGCCTGTCTACCACATGAGCTGCCTGCTTCCAAGGCCCTCCAGAGCTCAGGCAATGTCCATCTCTCACACAAAGGGTCTTGACAGCTCACCTCTGGTGGCCTGTCTTGCATTCTGGACCCCAACCTATATCTGGGAGCAGGGCAAAGGATGCTTAGGCCATTTCTTTCTAGGTCCTTTGATGTGTCTGAGCCTGCATCTCTGGAAGTTGGCTTTCTTACTGGTCCTTCAGTCTCTTTGGCATGTGTTTCTGCTGTTGCCCAGATAAAACCTCAGGAGAAAGAAAGGGCATCTCTGTTGTAGGGATGTGGGTATTGACAAACCTGTCCTTTTGGGGGCTTGAGAAATTCACTGTTACTTGTTTCCAGGCTGTTTTTCCTGCACAGCTGCAGGTTTGCATATGTGTGATCTCCAGGGAAGAAATGGAGTTCAGGTATGCCCAGTCTGGGTGCAAACTGGCGAAATCCTCAGCCTGTTGTGCACCTGTTGGGAAAGCAGGTTGGAGAAGACCTTGTCCCTTGGGAGCCTTTGCTGTTAGTGCTAATGTCTTGGGTTGGCATCCCTACCTGCTTGGTCTCAATCCCACAACTCAGNGGTGGTACCATTTCAGTAAGAGACCCAGTACCAGTGTGGACACTGGTCCTTGGTGGCAGCCGAGCCCACAGCTTGGAGCTGTCTGGACCTGGACCACTTGGTCCCTTGGAGATAGGGCAGTGGGGGAGTGCCCTTATCTTCGAAAGCCTTACCAGCTGGTCGTCTTCCACAGCTAAGGGACCATCTGTAGGTGCTAGCTCACTTTGATACAGGTTGTTGTAGGCTCAGAAAAGGACAAGGGTGGGGGCAAGCAGCTTCCATGGTGGTTTCCGCTTGTCTCCTAGATAATAGGAACCCTAAGAGCTACATATCAGGGGCTAACGGAAGAGTGCTGCCTCTCAAGTATGAGGACCAGGCAGCCACCTGGGATTTGGTGGTGCATCTCATTTTATCCTCTATTGCCATGCCACCTTGACAAGCAGCTTCTGAAAGGCCACCCAGGCTGCCCGAGCTGCTGTCTATCGTGAGTGGCCTTTCCCACTGCTCTAACCTTGCTGCTTTTCCTTCATGCTGTCCTAGGAGGCCAAAGCAAAAGTAAGTACACCTGCAAAGTGTCCTGTGTCTCCCTTCACCTGCGCCAAGGAGCCCCCAGCCATCGCCTTGCCTGAGGGAGGCATACCTATGCAGAGTTGAGCTTGCCGGGACAGGGCAGTGGTGTAGTTAGCTGTTCTAGTGGCAAGTGGGTACCCATGTGGCCCTGACACCAAGCAGGTCAGCACATAACCCTCTGCCCTGTGGAGAAGTAGTGGCCAATCATGAAGATGTGGCCTAAGGAATTATCTAGTCTACGTGGCCCTGTCCCTTCTAGGAGGAGCATTGGAAGTAGCTACATCTGTTATCTTCAGGAGGGTTCCAACCTAGTCTAAATTTGTTAGGGGCCAGTTTAGTGGGCATTGCTGAAGGGAGTGGGGGGGTCAACCTAGACCTGTAGTGCTCTGTGAGAACAGAGCAGCCTCAGGGACCGAAAGCCAGGAGGTTGGAGTCATTCAGGTCCTGCTGTGATGGCATGCACTGCCTCCCTTGGTGACAGTGGGTGATGTCACAATGCTCTGCCTCCTGGGATCCTCCTCAGTCCCTGCCCCTGCCCCTGCCACTTGGCCTTGGTAAGTGAGGGGGTGGCCTAGAGACCTCTCTATGCTGGGCCTCTGACTCCTCCTGGTCCTGGCTCCTCTCAGTAGAGAGAGCTTGGGTGGACTGTATTAAAGAACTTTAGGTCTCACTTAGAGGTAGGCTTCAGGGTATGACAAGTAGAATTCTCCAAGGTCCTGAGCATAGGTCAGATTTGGATAGCTTAACTCTCTTCCAGTCAAGCATTCTGTTGGGTGTATTAGGAAAAGATCCTAGACAGTGATAGAAGGTTTGCCGACCCGCCAAAGGGTTTCCTTCCACTCCATGAGAGCCCAACAGATGGCCTAGGTGTTACCACAGACCCACAGAAGCAGCATGATAGCATCTATACCCTAGTCCTTGAGTTTTGTTAGTTGAGTCCAGACTACAAAAATCTTGATAGGACTAGCCTTCTAGAGCAAGGCAGCACTAAGAGTTGACCTGTGGTCTTCTGGGCTGGCTGGTAGAGCCTGGAGCCTGTCTTTTCCATGGTGCAACATTCAACTTCAGGAGTACTAGAGGCAAGTCCTCCCTTGTGGCTGTTGCTGGGTGCTTCAGAGCCACACCCTGCTGAGGGAGCAGATACCTAAAGTCATACAGAGCTTGAGGTAATACCATGTCCAATAAGGAAGCTGAGACCCTTGAGGCAAGAGTCTTGTCCACTGGTGACAGTAGTGAGTGGGATATGGTATCCAGAGACCCTGGGGTCCCCCTGATGACCTTTTGGTTCAGATGGATTCAGAGTTGTTGTCTGGTGGCCTCCTGATGGGGAGGTGGTGACAGCTGATTAAAGACCCCTGTTAGTGGTGGGCATTCAATCCCTGACCCATCCCTGTGAGGTCCAGTCAGGCTCACAGAGACACTATCCCTTTCCTAAGACTTGCCCCTGCTCTGGAAAGGCACACGGGTCTGGGTAGGGTTGTTGTGTGGCCAAGGTAGGTGCAGATGACTTTCAATGATGGGCTGCTTGCTGGTGCTCCATCCACCTTGGCAGTCAACAAGTCCCTGTCAGTGAGCTGGAGACATCAGCCACCTCCAGGAGGTGTCAGGCTCAGCACATGGAAAGCACAGCCAGTCTAAGTTTGATTTCAGTAAGCCATAAGCCATTTACTATGAGTAAGCATAGAGCATCTCATGGGATGTGTTTACAGTAAAAGACAAACAAAAAAAACTGTAATTGTTTATATTAAAGCCCAGTGTCAATGAGTACAGCTGTTTGTATTATTTGGCACCCTATCTGGGGGCCCCTTGAGAGAAGGTATCTGCTGAGTTTGGAGGTGGTGTTCAGATCCCTTTCTGAAGCTGTGGGCTTATTGGGTGAGCACAGGTAACATATGCAGTAATAAGATGTGGGTGTTTGCATATGTATGTATGCTATTTTTGATTTGCCAAAGTCCCTGGTATGGATTTGACTTTTGTGCCCTTGCATGTCATCTGGTGAAGCCCCTTTGGGTGGCTTGCCCTCTCCTCTCCCCGGGCCTCCCTGCCCACCCTTGCCTGCCAGACCGAGGAAGGCGAGGGAGGCAGGTGCCTCTGCTGTGTTGCAACTGCCTTCTTGTGCTTGCTTTTTAATGCTGCGCCCGAAGATGAGGAGTGGGAAGGCCTCTTGTGCGCTGGAGACCGTCTGGGAGGACAAGCACAAGTATGAGGAAGCCGAGCGGCGTTTCCATGAGCATGAGGCCACGCGAGCCGCCGCCACCATCCAACAGCTCCTGGCCAAGGTGCCAGCTGTGAACGGGCCCAGCCAGGAGGACACAGAGGACACCGACGAGGCAGAGGCCCCCAACACCAGCAGCAGGAGTGATCCTAGGAAGAGCCATGAGTGCAAGAAGCCCCTACAGAAAAAGAGGAAGCGCTCCCCCAAGAGTTGGCTTGGCCAGGCGGACCTGGCCCTCGTGGGCCTCTCAGCTGACCATGTGTGGCTGGACAAGCCCCTCTTCGACCAGGCAGAAAGCTCCTATCGCCAGAGGCTGGCAGATGTGGCCGCCCAGGCAGCCCAGCCGCCTGCTCTTGCCTCTTGGGTCCCCTGTACGCATGGAAGCCATGTGGCCTGCCACCATGTGACCTGGGGGATCTGGGTCAACAAGTCTTGCTTTGATCAGGCTGAGCGGGCTTTTGTGGAGTGGTCTCAGGCTTTGCTACTGGCTGTAGAGGGGAGCCACAGGCAGGGGACTCCTGACACAGGCCAGCAAGCTGTCTCTCCTCCCGACCTGGCCTTGGCCTGCCAGCCTTGCCCACCAGCTAATGACCAGCCTCCTCTGGGCAGCCTGCAGGCACTGGTGCGGGAGGTATGGCTAGAGAAGCCCCGGTATGACGCAGCTGAAAGGGGCTTCTATGAGACCCTGTTTGATGGCCACCCCCCAGGGAAAGTGCGTCTGCAAGAGCGAGCCAGTCAGGCAGAGGGTGCCCGGAGGGGCCGCAGAGACCGTCGGAGTCGCAATGCTGTAGGAAACAAGCGAGCTGGGTCAAAACGGGCTGATGGGGAGGCCCCCTCTGCTCTGCCCTACTGGTACTTCCTACACAAGGACGCAGAGGCCCCCTGGCTCAGCAAGCCTACCTACGACAGTGCTGAGTGCCGCCACCATGCTGCTGAGGCCCTGCGCATAGCCTGGCGCCTAGAAGCTGCCTCCCTGGCTCACCGACCCACGCCCCGTTCTGGCCCATCCATGTCCAGCCTGAGACCCAAGTAGGAGAAATATGNCTGCAGGTGTCGGGACTGACCTGGGCTACGAGNATAATCGGGACAGCTGTCTCTAGGCTGGTGTCCCTCATACTCCCCTGTGGACCTGACCAGCTTGAATGTAGGGGTGGGATGGGCACCCATAGTGCTCTATCCTTGAGGATTACAGAGTCCTGAGTTGCTGGTGGTGGGAGGGGAAGGGGTCTACAATGAGGCAAAGTCCCCTGTCAAGGAACCCAGAAGACAGATTGTTGGCAGGGTGAATGGAAAACCTTGTAGTTGGGTCTCCAGCACCTGACAGGTGTTGACNCCCACGTCCCAGGTCATAGTATGTGTTCACTGAGGTAAAGGTGGGCATTAAATCTAAGAGTAGCACATGGCTGATCCAGCAGCCTCTGAGGGGTGCTTGTCTTTTTGACTTCCCTGTGAGGAAAGAAACCTGCCTTTAGCCCAGGGCTCTCAAGGGATCTTGCTCCAATACAGGTGGATGGAGTCCTAACAGTGGTCTCTGAAGGGCTTGTGGCAGGTAATAGTGACCNTGGGAAGTGGCCCCTAGGCAGATAGGTCTGATGGATAGACCTGGAAGGGACAGAAGTAACACCAGTCTTGGGTGGCGAGGGGCAAATAGGAATGGAACCCAGTGGTCTGCCTGCCACCTACCTGCCCCTGTGTTCACAGTGGCCTGGCTCCTCACCAAGGCATCCTGNGAAAGGGCACAGTGTCAGGACTCTGTTCTTGTTAGAAGACACTTGGGGTGNTGTGGTGAATGGCCTGAAGCCTTCCACATAGAAAATTGGCAGAGTGAGATTGGTTGGTCTATCACACCTGGCAGGAAGGGCAGGCTAGTGAATGGTGGGCTCTGTGGACACTTGCAGCCCCTAGCTCCCATCCTGTGCCAGGTGTAGGAGCTACATGGTAGGGCATGACTTGCAGAAGCATAGTGAGCTGTGGTCTAGAAAAGCAGTTCTCAGACTCTGGTCTTGGTAGCCATAGA
>LZPO01034882.1:336026-352277 GCA_001675575.1 Neotoma lepida | reverse complement strand
TACTGAAAGAGAAAAACAAACTTGTTGCATGCTGGGACGACACATTTTTGTGAAAAATAACTTGAGGGGACAGAGTGGACTGTCTCATTAAAGAAACTATTTGGCTAAAGGGTGGGCAGGTGCTGGCTGCTGATCTTNCACTTGCTTTTGTGCTCTAGCTGCTGATACAGGTTATGGTTGGATTGTATGGTTAGAAAAGTCAGGGCCTGGGTGCCTAGTGGTCTGGAGGACTGGCCTAGGGATACACCTCACCCAGGCCCTAGTATGGGAACCCATTTGGAGGAATGGGAGGACTGTTGACTCTTCCTTTTGTATGTGGAAGGGGCTTGGTGTTGAACATGGTGGTCTTAGGCAGCAAAGAGGCAGTTCATGAAACAAACGGGCCTGTGAGCTGGCCCAGCATGTCATAGCCTTCAAGGCACCCCTGTTGGTTACCTCTGGCCTGGTCCAGGGTACTAAGGCAGGGTAGGGCCTGCAGCCTGTGGGGAAGGTGAAGCCAGAGGTTGACTGCGAGTTTTTCTAGCCATACTGACCTAGCCACTCTCTCCCATCTCAGCAGAAAAATGGCTACAAACTTTCTAGTGCACGAAAAGATCTGGTTTGACAAGTTCAAATATGATGATGCGGAAAGGAAATTCTACGAGCAGATGAATGGCCCAGTGACTGCTGGCTCCCGCCAGGTGAGGACCATGCTCAGGGCTGGTGGGACCGGGTGAGCTGGAGACATGTTAGGGCCAAGTGGCCCCGTTAAGGAATCTTTAGAAGGACCTTGGCTGAATCCTGGGGTGCTTCTGCCCCTGGCTCCTGATCCTAACACATGGGACAGCCCACTCTTAGTGCTCCCAGGCAGCTGGGGCCAGCAAACAGACAGGTGTCTAGGCGTGGTGTGTGGCCAGGCCTCANCATGTATGGCTACCTGCAGACTTCATGTACCCAGACTTTGTGGTCCTGGCCTCAATCACCTTCCGCTTTTCACTGTCCTGGGAGCTTTCATTCTGTGAAATGCATTCATCTCTTTGTAATGCATTCTTGCTTTTTGAGTGAGGGTTCTTAGGGATTTTGTTTTTGTGTGGGGAGGGTTTTTTGTGTGTGTGTTTAAAAAAATTTTTTTTTTAACCAAAACAAAAAAGACTGGTTCTTTCTGCACTGTCTGCAGGAGAATGGTGCCAGCGTGATCCTCCGTGACATTGCAAGAGCCAGAGAGAACATCCAGAAATCCCTGGCCGGAGTGAGTACCCACGGCCCATGTACCCATGGGCTCGTGCTCGGCCAAACAGCACGTCTGAATTTTTTTTTAAGCCCTTCAGTACTGCTGACTATTTTGGCCTTTGGAGCAAGTTAGGGCACAGGGTGTGGTGCTGTGCTCTTGGAGGGCGTGAGTGCTGAGGCCTCCATACCCACGTTGCCATGGAAAATGTCTTGGACTTTTCCATGTCTCTCTTTCATGCCTGCTGGAGGTCACTCTAGCTATTCCTGCAGTGCCTGCTATGGGCTGTCTGGGCTAAGCGGTATCATTTTGCAGGGTGTGTTCTGTAGGCACATGCCTTGGAAGCCTGTTCTTCCTGCTTGCTCCCTTGCTGAAGAAGCACACATCCCCTATCCCTGAGACTAGACTGTTCCTCCTGATTAGGTGGGGCCCTTTATGGAAAGGGGATAATTATTTAGTGAGATATGCTAGTCAGCATCATCTTGGACTAAATTCCAGGGATGGCCTCCAGGTCTCAGACCAAGGCTGGGTATGCCCCATCTGACTCTAGCATTCTGGACTAGCTGAGGAAGGGGTTCCCTTTAGATGGCAGGCAGACTCATTCTGTATTCCTTGCTCCAGAGAAGTCAGGACCTCAATCTGTCTCTCTGGAATGGGTTTATGGCCTGGAACAGGTTTTCTGATGGCTCCCTAATGGGTTACCACAACCTTAATTGCTTAAAGCAATGTGAATTTATCATCGGATGGTCCTGAAGGTCAGAGGCTGAAATAGGGCCAAAGGCAAATAGAGTTGGCTTCCTTCTGAGGCTCTGAGCATCCATTTCCTACCTGTCCACTTTTCTTGGGGCAATGCTTGTCCTTTGGCATCTCACCCTATCAGCCTGCACTGTCTCTGTGGCTCTACTGCATCCCATCATCACAAGGATCCTTGTGAATGCACCAAACCTACCCAGATAGTTCAGGTTCTTGTTTTTAAACCCTTTACTGAAACTTGCTGGCCATTTTTGAAAGCATGCTGTGTAAAGCAACAGATTTCTAGTCAACAGACATTCCCATTCAAAAGAGGGAAACGTAGAAAGAGTCACTGGTCCCAAACAATTTCAAACTCCTGCCAGGCTTCCTGCATAGTGCTTTGTGGCCCATGTGGCCCCTGGGAGACAGTATTCACCAAACAGCACTGTTGAAGCTGAAATTTTAACAACCTTCCTGCCAGTGGAAGATAGAGATCTTCANCCTTTAAAACAATGTTTTTGTTTTTAATATTTCATCCTGATTCCCTTTTTAGTCTAAATTAATGGTGGGTAAGAACTTTGCAGGTGTACTTTGTCACAGAAATCTGCGCCATGGCAGGTTCCTCTGGGTATTTTTGATCCCATTACATTTCTTAGCATCTATCGAGATGGCCATGNGAATTCACAAGTCCCATCCCTGGTCTCTGACCTTTCAAGTCCTTGCACTTTCTGCTCTNTCCAAGGCAGCCACTGCTGTCCTCAACAGTTTGCTCTCCTGACAGTGAATTTGTTTTTCTGTGCACTCTATAGAGAGGCCAAGAATTTCCCCAGCCATCTGGCCCTGGCTTTTTTCTGCTCTACCATTTTTCCCTCAGTTTCTTTTCTCCCATAAGTAGCAAAAAGAAAGCAGGCTATACCTTCCACACTTGGCTTAGAAATCCCAGCTGGAATGGAACTTCCTGGCTAGGTGTACAGTCACAGCACTTGGTTAAGCTGAGGCAAGAGGATTGCCACAAGTTAGAGATCTGCACTTGGGACCAACAAACAAACAAAAAAACCTCTCAGCTGAAGAGCAAGTTTTTCTTACTTAGAAGTCCTGGAAACAGTGGGACTAAACTCCCTACTGTTCTCTTACCTCTTAAGGCCTGTGCCCACTGCCATCTCCACATTTTTAGGGATTTGTTCCAGCAGCACCCCATTTCCCGTGGCCAAGCGGTGTGTTGATTCCTAGTTGCTCTATCAGATTACCACAGTTGGTGACTTAAAATGACACACATCTGCCATCTTACAGTTCTGGAGGTCAGATCTTTAGAGGTATCTTGTGGAGTAGAACCAAGGTGTCCATGGGGTCCTTCCGAAATCTGAAGAAAATCCACTCCATCTTTTCCACCTGTCTGATTATCCTTGCCTCTGTTTCTCTTGTCCTGCTGCCATGCATAGAGCAGTGGTCCTCAATCTTCCTAACACTGCGACCCTTTAATACAGCTCCTGTTAACTATTGTATGGAGCAGATTCTGCTCGCTTCTGTCCTTCAGAGGATGTCCTAGCTGGGCCTGCTGAGATCAGTTTGGGCTGGGACTTGCATGTAACTTTTTGCAGAGCCAGTAACCCTCCTGCCTATGAGAGGGACTAACATCTGAGAGCATGAAGCTAGAAGCCTGGGTTTCCAGCAAGGGGAGCCTACTCTGTGCCCTCCTGAGCCTTCTGGGGCCACCTCAGGAGCAAGCTCACAGGTGCTGGCACCACCTGCATACTCCTTCCTTCTAGCCCTTCATTTGCTTTCCCCTCCTGTTTCTAGCTCAAGGTGATGCTGCCCAACTCCCCTGAGGCCCTGGGCCAGGCCACCCCTGGGACTGTAAGTCCTGCTGCTTTCTCTGTTTGGCTCCCTTGTCCTGTCCTCTGCTTGGCTGAGANTGTCACAGTGGGCTGTATAGCCATTTTCCCTGAAGACAACAGGTCTTCAGTGCTCGCCCTAAGCAGGAAGTCTGTCTTGTGGTCCCTTACCTACCCAGGCCTTCCTATGTTGCTTCTCCAGCAGATCCTTGACCAAGTACCATAGAGGACCCATTAAGACTGACTGAGCCTTTGCCAGACCTTCAGCTTGGTCTGGGCTCTGCTTCTGAGTGTCTATAAGGGGATCCTAGAAGCAGACTAAAGTACTAAGACCAGTGTTCCCGTCCCTTACAGAGCTCAGGCCCCGGGGCCTCCAGTGGACCTGGTGGAGATCATAGTGAGCTCGTTGTACGGATTGCCAGTCTGGAAGTGGAGAACCAGAACCTTCGAGGCGGTGAGGGCTTGGGCCTGACAGGTGGGGCTCCAGCTCCAGCCTCTGCTATCTGACTGGTGTCCCCCTTGTGCCCACAGTGGTACAAGATCTGCAGCAGGCCATTTCCAAGTTGGAGGCCCGGCTGAGCACTCTGGAGAAGAGTTCACCTGCTCACCGAGCCACAGCCCCACAGACCCAGGTGAGTACCCCGTCCAGACTTGGGAAGGATCCTCGGACTTGTGGTGGTGCTGGCTTCTGCCTCCTCCCTGCTGACTGTCCCAGGCAAGATTGACCCTCAGGGCAGGCTGTCTTGGTTCTCCTGAGAGCTGGCCTTCCTCCAGTCAGCTAAAGTGTAGAGGGCTAGGTGAGTCTCAACCCTCCNCCCTTCCTCCATGGCAGCATGTGTCTCCTATGCGACAAGTGGAGCCTCCAACCAAGAAGGCAGCCACACCAGCAGAGGACGATGAGGACAATGACATTGACTTGTTTGGCAGTGATGAGGAGGAGGAAGATAAGGAGGCGGCCCGACTACGGGAGGAGAGGCTTCGGCAGTANGCAGAGAAGAAAGCCAAGAAGCCCTCACTGGTGGCTAAATCCTCCATCCTCTTAGATGTCAAGCCTGTGAGTGGTGGCAGGATGGGCCTCTGGGAGGCCAGGAACAGACCTTACTAGCTGGAGATGGAGGGCGGGGTATTGTGTGGCCTGTCCACAGGGTCAGGTTCTGAGACACTGTAACACACCCTCCTAATATAAGAGCAGACATGTAGAGTAGGACACATGCAAATTTGGGACTATTCCCAAGGGCTCTTTCAAGAAGCAAAATTGTGTCTTGTAGTTCAGCTGGGGAGCTGGGGGTGGGGGTGGGGACTAGGAGGGTGGCCTGGGTGTTTCCCCTGGTGTTTCAGAGGTTTCTGAGATGGTTTACTCAGCCCCCCACATTCTCTCACAGTGGGATGATGAAACAGACATGGCCCAGCTGGAGACTTGTGTGCGTTCCATCCAGTTGGACGGGCTGGTCTGGGGGGGCTCCAAGCTTGTGCCTGTTGGCTACGGCATTCGGAAGTTGCAGATCCAGTGTGTGGTGGAAGATGACAAAGTGGGCACCGACTTGCTAGAAGAGGAGATCACCAAGTTTGAGGAGCATGTGAGTGGGCATGGGCACCTAGGGGTGGGAAGACCAGGTGGACGCTGGGACATGCCGCCCCACAGATCCCTCTCCAACCCCACTATGTAGGCCTTCAGGCAATCTACAACACCACCCTTTGTCTCCATCCACAGGTGCAGAGTGTTGACATCGCAGCTTTCAACAAAATCTGAAAGTCCAAGAGTGTGGTTCGCTCGTGTGAGGACCTGTTGAGATTAAAGGCTGAGACTCCGCACTCTGGCTCTTGTGTTACTTGGTGTGCAATATTTTGCCAGGCTCTGGCCATACTTGTCCCAGCCCCACCTACCTCTTGCCTCTTCAAGCTGTTTGGACCCACATTTGTCTACCCTGTGCCTCTTGTCCCTGCTGTTGTGACCATGTGGAGTACACCTAGGCCTGATCTAACACCCCTCTCCTTACCTCTCCTTACCTCAGAAGGGGCACTGCAGTTAACTGGAGTGGGGCACATCTTTTATGTTCTGGGATGGTTAGACTGTGGACAGCTAGCTGCGCTGTGTGGAATTTTGCCTGCCCATTCCACTTAAATCCCTTGTGGTCAGTGCTTGGGGATTGGATGAAGTAGTGTGGACATCTAGATGAGGGGTACCACGTGTGGCTATTTCCTGTATTTCCTGTCAGTGGTTTTCATTATGATCCTTCAGTCATCAGGAAGCAATGTGGCCCCTCCCCCTCAAAAGTNTTCCTGTGGGGCCTGAGATGCAGGATCCAACATGAGCTGTCACCTGAGGAAGGATAACTTAGCAGTTAAGAGCACTGGCTGCTCTTCTAGAAAATGGGGGTTCAATTCCCAGCACCCACATGGAAGCTCACAACCAGCTATAATGTAACTTCAGTTCCAGGGGGTCTTATGCCCTCTTCTGGCCTCTGGGCATTAAGTCTGCCCGTAATACACACACACACACACTTATTTTGTAGGCCAAAGTTTGTGTTCCGGTCCCGCCCGGCTCCTACAGCCGCTTAGACCCAAGTAAACACACAGAGGCTTACATCAATTTTAAACTATGGCCATGACAGGCTTTTCGCTAGCTAGCTCTTACATCTTAAATTAACCCATTTTATAAATCTATGTCGCCACGTGTTCCATGTGGCTTTCTAGATGGCAGAATGGCTTCTGCCCAGCTCTGCTTTTTTCCTCTCCCCTCTAGTTCGAATGTCCCGCCTAACCTTATTCTGCCCCACCATTGGCCAAACAGCTTTATTTATCAACCAATCAGAGCAACACATTTTTAGAAAGACATTTCCCCCCCCTTTTTTTTGAGAATAAATTTTGCTATATAGCCTTGCTGGCCTAGAAGTTGTTAGAGATCCCCCTGTGTCTGCTTCCCCAGGGCTGGCATTAAAGGCTTTCACTACCACATAAACTGTCCTTGGACATTGACTCACTATGAGCCTGGTAGCTGGATTGAACAAACGCCCCCCTCGCTGGTGCTGCTGGTGCTTGGGTTCCGGTCTCACACCTAAAAGGCAGCTCTATCCTCTAGGGGCCCTGGCTTTCCAGGCAGATGCTTACAGTTCTGTAGGTAACCCTATTTGCCCATCCCTAGTCTGGGGCAAGAGGCCAGGGTAAAAGTACAACCTGATAGAGCACTCCGGCCCTGTTTGAAGTTGCTATTTTGCCGCTCTAAGTTGAGGTCCGCTATCCTGTAAGACCTATTCGCAGGGCCAAGCGGCTGGCTAGCTGGAGTCAAGGAGGCTGGGGTAGAGGTGTACCTGTCATCTACCTTGCTNGTTTGGGTCCCTGCAACTCGAGCAGTGAAGGTGGCTCGCCCCGCCTACTGCTGCCGGGAAACGCCCCGCCTCTGGGTCAGTTAGTTCCCTGGACCAGTGCCCTGGGGGGCGGAGTAGGACGCCATTAGCCAGGCTTGTCAAGCTGCGTGTACGGTGAGGAATTGCAATGGAGCTGGACGGCGAGGGGCGCGCGGTGGTGCGGCCACTGCTCACCGACCTCTACCAAGCCACCATGGCCCTGGGCTATTGGCGCGCAGGCCGGGCATGCGAGGCAGCAGAATTCGAGCTCTTTTTCCGCCACTGCCCGTTTGGAGGCTCCTTTGCCCTGGCCGCCGGCCTGCGGGACTGTCTGTGCTTCCTGCGCTCCTTCCGTCTGCAGGACGCAGGTAGTTCCGCAACCCGCACTGGTATTCCTCTGGCTGGGGGTTGAATCCCGCTTCCGCTCCCGTGCCCTCTAGATGTGCCCCTGACCTCTGGAGGGACCTACCTGCACTTGGCTGGCCAAGTCCTCCCCTAGACCACATGTATTCTCTATCACCCCAGACGTGCAGTTCCTGGCTTCAGTGCTACCCCCAGACACTGACCCTGGGTTCTTCGAGCACCTTCGGGCCCTTGACTGCTCTGGGGTTACAGTGCGGGCCCTGCCAGAGGGTTCCCTCGCCTTCCCTGGCGTGAGTGTCTTGCGAGCTGGGTGGGTAGGGAAGAAGGGGAGGGGTGGCCCAGGAGGTCCCGCTGTGGATCTCTAATCACTCGCCCCACAGGTTCCGCTGCTGCAGGTGTCTGGGCCCCTCCTTCTGGTACAGCTGCTGGAGACTCCACTCCTCTGTCTGGTCAGTTACGCTAGGTAGGTGAGCGGAGTCCCTGAGAGATGCAGGCAGTCGGAAGCTCTGGGGGCTAAGTCGGCCCACTGGGATGACTTTGCAACCCTCACCTGGCCTCTCCTCGCCTGTCACTCTCCACAGCCTCGTAGCCACCAATGCTGCTCGGCTTCGCCTGATTGCAGGGCCGGATAAGAGACTACTAGAGATGGGCTTGCGGCGAGCTCAGGGTCCAGATGGGGGCTTCACAGCCTCCATTTACAGCTACCTGGGCGGTGAGGCTTGGAAAAGGCATAGGTTGGGGAGGGGAAGGTACCATCATACCCGGAGCCCCCCAAGCCTGCCTGCCTTTTCACCCAGGGTTCAACAGCAGCAGCAACACTCTTGCTGGACAACTGAGAGGTGTGCCGGTAGCAGGGACCCTGGCCCACTCCTTTGTCACTTCCTTTTTGGGTAGTGAGGTGCCCCCTGACCCGGTTAGTACTGTTTTATTTTGTATCAGGGTCCCATGTAGTCCAGGTTGGTCTTGAAAGCCTGAGCCTCCTGCCTCCATCTTAGTGTGTATTTCCATGCTGGCTGGGCCCAGTCAGTCAGTACTCTAGAGGACAAGATCTCAAAACCAATTCTTATCCCACTAGGGTGGGCTGGACCCTGTTGTATACGCTGACAGATACTGCCCTGGACACTTGGTCCAAGGCTGCACTAGAAAGCTGGCGTTCGTGGCATCACCTTTGCCCTCAGGCCATGGTGTACGGGCCCCTCCCAGGTTTTTACACTGTAGTCTAGAAACATCTTTTACTAATCTCTTTCTACAGATGTTGGCTCCAGCTTCCAGTGAGGGCCCCACAGTGGACCTGACAGCCAGTGTAAATTTGTGGCTGAAGCGTGTGTGCACCTACCTGGGGCTGGAGGTGCAGGAGCCACATCCAGGGGAACGGGCAGCATTTGTGGCCTATGCTCTGGCCTTTCCCCGGGCTTTCCAGGGCCTGCTAGATTCCTACAGTGTACGCAGGTGAGCTGAGAACATTCATTCTATCAGGGTGGCCTCGGTGGAGAGACTGAGCTCCTGATCCCTTTTTTCTAACATGCAGGAGTGGTCTTCCCAACTTTCTGGCTGTAGCCCTGGCACTGGGGGAGCTGGGCTACAGGGCAGTGGGCGTGAGGCTGGACAGTGGTGATCTGCTTCAGCAGGCTCAGGAGATCCGTGGGATCTTTCGGACTGTTGGTGCCCAGTGAGTTCCCCATGAGGGGTGTGGTGTGCCTGCTAGAAACTNCTTGTGGGAGTCCCAGGGGAGATGGGATTAGGACAAGGAGGGCTGTCTCTCCTATATCGAGACCATGGGCCTATTTTAGGGGCAAGTGAAAAAGCCCTGGAAGGGAGGACTAGGGCAGGACCATCAGGGGCTCCTAAGGACGGGTATAGGCATGGCTGATGGGGAGGGAGGGAGCAAGGAAANAGGCCAGGGTGAACCGGGAGCATCTGAGGGGTGCTGCCTGTGAACCCATTCCANGCAGGTTCCAGGTGCCTTGGCTGGAATCTGTTCCCATTGCAGTCAGCAACAACATCGATGAGGAGGGGCTAGCACGACTGGCCCAA
This sequence comes from Neotoma lepida, assembly GCA_001675575.1. Taxonomy (NCBI): domain Eukaryota; kingdom Metazoa; phylum Chordata; class Mammalia; order Rodentia; family Cricetidae; genus Neotoma; species Neotoma lepida. The sequence goes on along the minus strand of LZPO01034882.1, from coordinate 342,765 downwards.
AAGGTAGAGTGGACGAGGGACAGGTGGAGGGTAGTCTAGAGGGCCCTGCCACCCTACAGGTGGCAGCTTGGCTCAGTGTCACCTCTTCTCCCCACAGGACAGTGAGGTGAATGTCATTGGCATTGGCACCAGTGTGGTCACTTGTCCCAAACAGCCTTCTATGGGCTGTGTCTACAAGGTAAAGAGAGTGTTTGGCCCCAGGTGAAGCAAGTCTGCAAGGAATGGGTGGTAGGGTCCAGCTATCCNAACACCCTGTCATTGCAGCTGGTGTCTGTGGGAGGCCAGCCTCGAATGAAGCTGACAGAGGACCCTGCGAAGCAAACACTACCAGGGAGCAAGGCTGCTTTCCGGTTCCTAGGCTCTGATGGTGATTTCCCTCTGCCTCTCCTTTGTCCTTTTTCAAGTCTCCAGCCCCTATTTGACATTATTCTTGCCTTTGCTCAGGGTCTTTCCTCCTGGACCTACTGCAGTTGGCAGAAGAGCCCCCACCCAAGGCTGGGCAGGAACTCAAGGTTTGGCCCCAAGGGGCCCAGGAGCCCTGCACTGTGAAGCCAGCCCAGGTGGAGCCATTGCTGCGACTCTGCCTGCAACAGGGACAGGTGACTGGCCCTCATCTACACCTTCACTTCAACTGAGCTCTGATCCTGCTGAGCCAGCGTCTCTACCTTCCCTTTCCTCTCCCCTGCAGCTGTGCCGGCCACTTCCATCTCTCGATGAGTCTAGAACCTTTGCCCAGCAGTCCCTGAGCCGCCTCAACCCTGCTCATAAGCAGCTGCAGAACCCTACAGTGTATCCGGTAGGCTTGTAGGTGGCCTGCCCTGTGTGTCCTATGTGCCCCTGCCCCACTCCCCACCCCAGCTGCCCGTATCCCTCTTTTTCTCTCTACAGGTGGCGCTGTCAGAGAAGCTTCGGGCACTGGTAGACAGTCTGAGTGCTGGAGGGCCCTTGTAAAAATCACAGGGGTGGTGAACCGCCAGAAATAACATGACTCACTGTCCCCACATCTTGTCGTGTGTCGTTAGTTCACAGAATTCGGCTACTCACTTGACTTCTAGAGACTGGGCTGGAATTGAGTTGAGGCGGTTCAGGGACTTCTGGGCAAAGGTTCTGGACTCATCCAGGGATGGAAGTGGCCCACACAGCTGCAGGGGACGGGAAAGGGAAGGTAGAGATGCTGGCTTGGGATCAGAGCTCAGTTCCGCTGGGAATTAGGAATATGAGGAAGCACAGGCCCAGCATGTGGGAAGGCAGCCATGGGGCTGGACTGTGGGGACCAGGTCTGAGTGGAACAGCAGGGCCATAAGACACAGAGGGTTTATGTTTACCTCTGTTTTGAGGATGTTACTGTGAAGGCCCTTACCTACTAGAAGCAGATGGGGGTTCCTGAGGTTGAGATGAGGTGTCAGAGTCTAACAGCCTCAGGCCCCCATATCTACTAAGGGCAATGTCCCCCATAAGTAGACATATCTACTAAGGGCAATGTCCCCCATAAGTAGAGATATCTCAAGCTTCCCATGCCAGCCCTGCATGATCTATCATCTGTTCTAGGCCACTCAGGCCCTGGCCTCAGGTCTCAGCTTCTGACCCAATAACCAAGGAAGGAGGAGAATGGAAAAGCTGAGTGAGGCTCCAAGATTGGAAAAGCTGAGTGAGGCTCCAAGGAGCTGGCTCTGTGAGGGCTGGAACTGCCTGGGCACAGCAAGCTAGGCAAGGCAACAGAGGAACTGTCCAGGAGGAAGTGTCTTAGTCACTGTTCTATTGCTGTGAAGAGACACCATGACCACGGCATCTCTTACAAAAGAAAGCATTTAATCGGGAGCTTGCTTACAGTTTCAGAGGCTAAGCCATTATCATCATAGTGGGGAGCATGGTGACATACAGGCAGACATGGTGTTGGAGAAGTAGCTGAGAGTTCTATATACAGAAAGAGACACTGGGTTTAGCATGGGTTTTTGAAACCTCAAAGCCCACCCCCAATGACACACTTCCTCCAACAAGGTCACACCTCCTAATCCTAATCCTTTCAAATAGTGCCACTCCCTGGTGACTAAGCATTCAAATGTATGAGCCTATGGGGGCCATTCCTATTCAAACCACCACAGGAGGTTTAAGGCTTGGCAGGGGGCAGAGTTGGGGCTTGGGCAGCTTGAGGTACAGAAGCTGAAGAGGGGTGAATGCTCACTACTTGGAGGACTTCCACATGCACTTCCGCTTGCCCAAGTAGACTGTCAGACCAGTTCGTCCAGCTCCCCTGGCTTAGTTCTGGGGAGTGCCTACAGTGTGGTTGGGTGGAGAGTGGGGATTTAGGGCAGAGGTTGGGTCAGCTCTGGGGAGCATGGACCTGGAAAGAGATACAGCTGGGCACACAGTATACATACACACTGCCTAGGCAGTCATGGGGAAAACAGTCTCGGCCCAGGGGTGGAGGACATAGAAGCATAAGACATACCACCTCAGAACTGGCAAGGNTACAGAACGGTCCACATCACAACAGTGGGTACTTGCAAACAAACTTAGGAGGCTTCACCTGCCCTCACCTCATTTGCTCCACACCCCAAGTATCTTAAGTTCAGAGATGATGACAGTATCAGACCACACCCATTCCCAGGATGTCTGGCTTTGTGACAATACAGGGGCCTAGACCAGCCCCTGACCCTGCTAGAGCCTCCTCAGAATGATCTAAAACTGCTTTGGGTCCCTCCTCCAGATAAGAGGGGCAGGCAGTTGGGTTAAAGACCTTCTTCCTCTCTATAGTCCACTGTCTCCACGGGTACTGGTGGGCAGAGCCAATCTTGCCATTCTAGTTGACTCCAGCAGCCTGGGCAGAAATCCTTCACAAGCCCCTGCTGGGATACCTCTGTGATTCCCCAGCCAACCACTGGCACAAGCTCAAACACGCATGCACGTCTATGCCCACGCCCACCACGCCTGTCTGTAGGCCCGCCTGTGGGCCCGCCCGGGGCCTGATTCTAGGTCAGGTCTGGACACAACTTCACTGGATGAGTGGTGGCAGGTGACGCTGGTAGGAACACCATGGCTGGGGGTGTGTGGGGTCGGGGCCGGGATGGCCCTGTGGGGTCCCTAACTCTTTCAGCTCTAGCTGAAGGAATCCGGGCTAACCAGGGGCAGCCTGTGGGACCCTCTTCTACAAGCCCTCAGGCTAAGCCCCTGGAGCTTGGACCTGAGGCTGAGACCTACACTCAAACACTCACCCCTGCCTTTGAGGCCCAGCCTGGAAATGAAGTGGTTGCCCCCACAGCTGGCAGTGAGAACTGTTCCCCACAGGATGCCCAGGAGCCAGCCCTTGAGAGACCCTACCAGGTGAGTACTGAGGAATGATGATGGATGATGCAAGGTTGGGCTGTTGTTCACTTGAGTACTAGAGAGACATGAGGTACTGGAGCTGAGGAAAGTATTGTGGGCAAAAGAGGGATAGAAGAGATCATAGGGGAAGAGGGTGTGTGACATCAGAGGGATGAGCAGGCTGGGGAACTGAGAAAGATAGCTGAGATAGGCTTGGAGACTTCATAAACTCCATGTTCCCCTCCTGTAGGTCTCCCAGTATTCCTGGGAGGAAGGAGCGCTTGCAGACCTTGCGTTGTATACAGCTGCCTGTCTGGAGGAGGCTGGCTATGCAGGAACCCAGGCAACAGCGCTCACTCTGTCCTCAGCCCTGGAAGCCCGGGGGCAACGACTGGAGGACCAGGTTAGCATCCTCACCCCAACTCAGGGAATCCTGCAAGCCTCCCTTCTGGGTAGGAGGAGAATACAGCCTCAACCACACTCGCTCTAAAGGCTACTCTTACTGAGTAAAGGTGGGTGTTGTGCTGGCAAGAGTTTCCTTTTGCGTTAAAGGGACNCTGACCACTTACATTTGTCCCCTTTATCCAGGTCCACGGTCTGGTGCGTGGGCTGCTGGCACAGGTGCCTAGCCTGGCAGANGGGAGACCCCGGCGGGCAGCCCTACGGGTGCTAAGCGCACTGGCTCTGGAGCATGCGCAGGATGTGGTGTGTGCGCTGCTACCCAGTTCTCTACCCCCGGACCGGTAACCCGCCCCGCCCTCCCGGCCGCGCGGCCCCACGCGGCTTCCTTCCCTCTTCCCGCTTGATTGCTTAATCATAGAATCTGGTCCCTGAAACACCGGGCTGTAAGGGAGCAGGGCCTCAGAATCGCCTCCCTTGACTGTTGCTGCTGCCTCAATCCATACCCACACACACACACACACACACACACACACACACACACACACACACACACACACACACACACGCGCGCGCGCGCCTTCCTGCTTGTAGTCTGCATTTATTTTCTCTGGGATGTGGGCCAGTGGGAAAACGGTTTACTTCTGGAGGCTTTTCCTAGAGTCCTAGTAGTAGTCTTCTCTGAGGATTCCCTGCAGCTCCTCCTCAGTATGCGCCCTTCATCCCCAGGGCAGCCGCTGAGCTGTGGCGAAGCCTAAGCCGGAACCAGCGTGTAAATGGCCAGGTGCTGGTGCAACTGCTGTGGGCACTGAAGGGCGCAGCTGGTCCTGAGCCTGAGGCACTGGCAGTAAGTGGCTCCAGGAGGTGCCATCAGGGGGCGTGGCCCAGCCACANGCAGCCAAAGTGTTGCTTTGTGATGGTGGGACTACAGATTAGCTCCTGAGGCACACTTGCGCGGGATGTCCTGCACACATCCAAATTTGGCAGAGTTCCAAGGGTGGGCTCACTTGATCTGCAGGCCACACGCGCTCTTGGGGAGATGTTGGCAGTCTCNGGCTGCGTGGGAGCCACTCGAGGTTTCTACCCTCATCTGCTGTTAGCACTGGTCACACAGCTGCATGAGCTGGCTCAAGGTGTCCATTCCCCTGACAGCCCTAAGGTTTGGGAGCCTTCTCACCGAGGGCCACCTCACAGCCATGCCAGGTGAGAAGGTACCCTTGGGTAAGTGAGGGGTGGAACAGGCCCTTCTTACCCTCACTGCCTACTGCCCCACTGTACCCACCTCCAGCTGCACAGTGGAGGCCTTGAAGGCCCTGCTCACGGGGGATGGTGGCCGAATGGTGGTCACATGTATGGAGCAAGCAGGAGGCTGGAGGAGACTGGTAGGAGCCCACACGCACCTCGAGGGTGTCCTGCTGCTGGCCAGGTGAGGAGACACNCCAGGACAAAACAACAGGAGGAGGCTCCCTGCTGGCCAGCTGCGGTGGTGGCATGGAGGAGGTGGTGGGGATGAGCTCTTCCAAGCGAAGGAAGAGCTCCCTTTTACCCTTCTCCAGTGCCATGGTGGCGCATGCGGATCACCATCTGCGAGGCCTTTTTGCAGACTTGCTTCCTCGGCTCCGAAGTCCCAATGAGCCACAGCGCCTCACAGCTATGGCCTTCTTTACTGGGGTGAGCCTGCTTCCCAGAAGGGTAGTGAGTGAGGGGTGACTGCCTGCAAAGACACAGAGAAGCACTGACTTTGTGNCCCTTGCCTAGCTGTTGCAGAGCAGGCCCACTGCACGGCTCTTAAGGGAGGAAGTCATCCTGGAGCGGCTTCGAACTTGGCAGGGCGACCCAGAGCCCACCGTGCGCTGGCTAGGCCTTCTTGGTCTTGACCACCTTGCAATGAATCGTGGGAAGGTGCCAATCTGGTAGTGCCGGGCCAGGTGGGTCCTAGGCTGAGTCTGGAAGGGTCCGGCCACAGTCCTGTCTTTACAGATAAGGCATGTGAATACGCTGCTGCCGGTACTCCTTAGAGCTCTGGGTGAAGGCGATGCGCGGTTGGTGGATGCTGCACTAGGGGCACTCCGGAAACTACTGCTGCAGCCGGGAGCACCCGTGAGACTCCTCAGCTCCGAGCTACGACCACGCCTCCCGCCGCTACTGGATGATGTGAGCAAAATCCTGCCCTGTGGTCCCACCCCGNCCCGCTTGGAATTGTCCATAGATGTTCAGTCCCACCCACAGGCTCTCCCTAGGGTGTCCACCCAGTTGCCTGAGGTCCTGCCTCAGGCAGGCTTANTCTGAAGCCCCGATCAGGCCCCCGAGCCCTCTTACTCTGCGCTGACCTCCTNTCTCGCTCTTGTTTCCTTGAGCTCTGACTGTNTTTTCGCATGAAGGCTCGGGACTCTGTCCGTGCTTCGGCAGTGGGACTCCTTGGAACGCTGGTGCGTCGAGGTCAGAGAGGGCTCCGGTTGGGGCTTCGGGGACCCCTGCGGAAATTGGTGCTGCAGAGTCTGGTGCCGCTGTTGCTGCGCCTACATGACTCCAGCCGGGATGCTGCTGAGGTCAGCGTTCTGTCCCATATCTGTCTCATCCAGTACTTCCACCCCTACCTTGTGGCCTCTCTGAAGGTTTCAAGCCANGGAGGGACAAGGACCTCAAGGACTTTTAGGTCTAGGCCTTCATTCCTTGGGCTGCTATACTGAGAGCCTCACCCTGGGCTTTGCCAAACTTTTCTGGCCACAGTCCCTTTTCTTCCACCACTTGCCATCTTCTGGACNCCTAAACCTGCTTGTTTTGTCCATTCCAGAGCTCAGAGTGGACATTAGCTCGATGTGACCAGGCCCTTCGATGGGGCCTGCTGGAGGAGATGGTCACTGTGGCTCACTATGACAGCCCTGAGGCTCTAAGCCGTGTTTGCCACCGCCTGGTTAGTAGAGGAAGACCATGATGGGCAGAGGGTATGGTCAGCTGCTCACTTGTCCCAGGATTCTATAGACCACNCCCCCTCAAAACAGTCTCCATCTGAGCTAAACATGACCACCATGNTCCT
>LZPO01034882.1:271807-291115 GCA_001675575.1 Neotoma lepida | reverse complement strand
AGACAACCTGGCTTTGGTTACCAGTTCATGACTTAGGCTGCTCAAGGACTCTTCTCAGGTCTACTTTTCCTAAGATGATGGGCCCTCTGGAACCATGCAGAGCCAGAGGCAGCAGCACTATGACTGGTGCTTAGAGACATGTGTCCTATGGAATAATATTGGAAGCTGCCTGGCTTAGAAGGNTGTGCTCATGATGGTTTGAGAGCATTCCATGTGGGTTTTTTTTCCTGCTTAAGACAGCTGGGCATGGAAGACAGGTGGGTAGTTGGGACACAGTGTTCTAGGATAGGCAGAGTTCCTCTTGTTTTCTTGCCAGGGAGCCTTTCCTGGCAGTGAAAGGACCTGACCTGGTCTCCTCTGGTCAAGGATACCACATAGAAAGGGTATTATTCCCTGCAGAATTGCACTGGGAGCTCCAGGGCAGCACCCTAGCTAGGGCTGGCTGAGGAGGACAGCCAGGCCTATGGGGGATAGGAAGTGCCTGCTAAGGGTTCTGGGGATAGGTAGCTGAATAGAGAGCCCTTCTCACNTCGTGGGCTGGCCTTGTGGTGAAGAGCAGGGTATGGCTTCATGGGGCTAGAGGTCAGGCTGCCATTGCTGCTTGAGAGGTGGACAGAGACCCTGTTTGGTGCCTNTGCTGGAGCTCAATGATGACATTCTGAAATTTAGCCAGGGTGTGTCTGAGTGTGACACGAGCAGCCAGCTGGCTGGGCCTGCTCCTGCTGCTCTNCTTAGCCAGTAGTTCTGGGCCTTAGGACTGATAGCTATGTTTAGGGTCTCTAAGAGTATGCTTTGCTCAAAAAGAGTCTCTAAGAACATTCTTTGGCTCTTTGTTTCATGTCTGGGTCTTCTTATTTTTAAAGGGAAACACATGCTTAGGTGGGGTTCATCTGGTTCTAGCTCAGGATNGCCTCCTAGCCCCACAACTTGATTTGGGCATCAGGGCTACTGGGCATGGTTGGTGAGTACCTGAAGGCAAGAGCTGTAAGTCACTTTGCCTCCCATGCCAGGGACCCTGATCTGTTCCGAGAATGAGGATTGGTTGGGGTTAACAGTGCTTGAAAGTCAGCAAGCAGTGAGACCTGATAGGGAGGGGCTCATGTTAGGACCTCACTTACCACAGAGTCCAGTCAACCTGAGTATCTGAGGAAGTGGTGGGTGGGATGGAGGCTGTATAGAAGTCTAAATGTGCAGTCTGTTATAATTTCATTCTAGGTATAGCTTTTCAAAATCATTACATTTCATTTATTTGTGTGTGTGTGTGTGTGTATACAGTGTGCATACATGTACCACACCATGCATGTGGCAGTCAGAGGATGCCTTCCACCATATGGGTTCCGGGGATTGAACTCAGGTTATCAGGCTTGGTGGCAAGAGCTTTTATCTGCTGAGCCATCTTGCTGGCCTGCTTTAGCTGTTTTCCATAAGTTAATTTTGTTTTTCTCCAAATACTTTATAGTTTTCATGTAACTTTTTTCCCTTTGACCCATGATTTATAAAAGGTATTTCTTAATTTGCAAACATGTGGGGATTTTGAAGTTATTTTAACTAATGATTTCTTACTTCAGTTTGTGTGTGCAATTGGATTTCAGACCATTTGATGTTTCTGCAGATTTATAGCTCAACTTGTGGTTTTGGTAAATTGCATTTGAAAAGAATGTTATTCTGGCTGGCCTGAAACTCACAGAGAGCCACCTGGCTCTGCCCCCTGAGTACTGAATGCTAGGATCAAACGTATGCACAGCCACACCCAACTTTCATCTAGTCATTTTTTCAAGTCCAAGTCTGGAAGAAAACCTGTTAATACTACTTTAACCCCTTTGGGCTGCAGTTTGAACCCAGAGCCTCACAACTGCTTTGTACACTCTATGACACTGAGCTGAGCATTCAGCCTGCCATTTTATTTATTTTTTAACTTTTTATTGATTCTTTGTGAATTTCACATCATGCACTTCAATCCCACTCAGATATCTCCCTGTCCTTGATATCTGCCCTCTGCCTTTGCAACCTCCCATGGAAGCTGTGGTGTGTCATGGTGTGTCANACAGTATATCCTTTTGCCCAAACAGCTTTATTTGCAAATATTCACTGCANTGAGTCATTGGACTGGCTTGAGGCGTCTGGCTTCTGCTACACCATCAATACTGCATCCTCACTGGGACTCCTCTAGGATATGCTGTTGTTGCCCTGTGTCATGGAGATCCTGCAGCTTTGGTTCTTCTCTGTGTACTTGCTCATTGAGGAGTTACTGCAATCAGAGTCTAGGTCAGGCTGGCTGGAAGACCATTTGTGGTGCTCTTGGTTGGAATTCCCTAGACTGAGCCTTGCTGGCCTTCCTCTTGACAACTGCAGCCTTCCTGGCCCACATCCCCTTTGGGAACATGTGACTTAGATGGAGATCCATCCTTTCATGATACATTGCCCACTGGAACCTGGAACTGAATGCCTTCCTTTCCCTTGATGCTTTTGGTCCCTCTGGTGGTTCCTGTGGATACAGGATCTGTGGGTGTGGCTGTCTCAGGGCCTTTTCTGCTGTCAGAGCATCTAGAGATCATAGGAATTCCTGGAGAGGAGACTGCATTCACTGTGGCCTTCTACTCTTCATGGACTTTCTGATTGTTCATCCCCTCTTGTGTCCATGGACATGGTGGTGGCCTAGTATTGCCAACACTAACTTGTTTGCTGTAAAGTGATCTCATTCTCCACAGGAGGCTAGTGCCTTGCCAGCAGGAGGAAGCATAGATTAGGCAAAGCCTGCTGGAGAGGAAGTCTTCAGGGCCAGGAGTGGTCAAGAAAGCACCACAGTCACATGGCTGTGGCCTTTTCAGGGCTCATGGCCTTCTAAATTAGAGATTTAGTCTAAATACATAGAAATTGATGGAATTTACAAAGAAAATCTATNGCTTGGTGTGGTGACTATAAATCCAGCAGCTAGCTTGTGATCATTAAGTGTCTAGTTATTTGTGGCTTTGTTTACATGTCTGTCTCTCAGGCCTGGCAGGAAGGAACCCTGGCCTTGGAGATAAGCCCCTGGGTCCCAATCTTCATTTTGATGCTTTTGATCCATGGGTCTTCAGGGGCTTCCTCGGGGGCCAGCAGCTGTGCATGGCCTGCATGCTTATTTCCACTGCCTACTGGTCCCTGCAGAGTCAGGACAAAGTATCCAGTTCAAGTGGACCGGCATGTCACTGCTGTAGGAGAGTCTTCTGACTAGAAGCAAACCACTGTCTTCCCCATTCTCTTTCACAGTGCTGAGTTCTACAGCCCTGAGCAAGGGAACATGGCTTTCCCCCCTTTGCCCTTAAGGTGATGCCCAGGTGGAGATGCTGACTGTATACAAACACTAAGAAGGNCCAATCTTCTNTCCTGGGGCTAATGCACAGGCTATTGTGGATGGGCGCCTGTCACATAACTAGTCACTGGCTGCTGCCTGGCCTTCTGCTGGTTGAGGGGGGTGGAGTAGGCTTAGGGCTACAGCTGGTTCTGGGCTTCCTGTTTCGTTTGGATCTCTCAGCCAGGTAGATCTGGCTAATGTAGTTCAACATAGGGCTTGACTAGAATCTTGTCTGTGTCCTTTCTTCCTCCTCCTTGGGGAGTATGGCATCTAACTGGGACATCAGAATTCAAGTAAGTAGCCCACAGTCCTGCAGTGAATTGGTGTTACCTACAGAGGATAATTCCTGGGTCATGACCTTGACTACTTTCTGAGTCCTAGCCACCCCAGAAAAAAGTTTTGGAAAGGGTTGGGCACTCTAGTAGTTGGTAGCAGAATCCTCATGNGCCTCCTAGCCCCACAACTTGATTTGGGCATCAGGGCTACTGGGCATGGTTGGTGAGTACCTGAAGGCAAGAGCTGTAAGTCACTTTGCCTCCCATGCCAGGGACCCTGATCTGTTCCGAGAATGAGGATTGGTTGGGGTTAACAGTGCTTGAAAGTCAGCAAGCAGTGAGACCTGATAGGGAGGGGCTCATGTTAGGACCTCACTTACCACAGAGTCCAGTCAACCTGAGTATCTGAGGAAGTGGTGGGTGGGATGGAGGCTGTATAGAAGTCTAAATGTGCAGTCTGTTATAATTTCATTCTAGGTATAGCTTTTCAAAATCATTACATTTCATTTATTTGTGTGTGTGTGTGTGTGTATACAGTGTGCATACATGTACCACACCATGCATGTGGCAGTCAGAGGATGCCTTCCACCATATGGGTTCCGGGGATTGAACTCAGGTTATCAGGCTTGGTGGCAAGAGCTTTTATCTGCTGAGCCATCTTGCTGGCCTGCTTTAGCTGTTTTCCATAAGTTAATTTTGTTTTTCTCCAAATACTTTATAGTTTTCATGTAACTTTTTTCCCTTTGACCCATGATTTATAAAAGGTATTTCTTAATTTGCAAACATGTGGGGATTTTGAAGTTATTTTAACTAATGATTTCTTACTTCAGTTTGTGTGTGCAATTGGATTTCAGACCATTTGATGTTTCTGCAGATTTATAGCTCAACTTGTGGTTTTGGTAAATTGCATTTGAAAAGAATGTTATTCTGGCTGGCCTGAAACTCACAGAGAGCCACCTGGCTCTGCCCCCTGAGTACTGAATGCTAGGATCAAACGTATGCACAGCCACACCCAACTTTCATCTAGTCATTTTTTCAAGTCCAAGTCTGGAAGAAAACCTGTTAATACTACTTTAACCCCTTTGGGCTGCAGTTTGAACCCAGAGCCTCACAACTGCTTTGTACACTCTATGACACTGAGCTGAGCATTCAGCCTGCCATTTTATTTATTTTTTAACTTTTTATTGATTCTTTGTGAATTTCACATCATGCACTTCAATCCCACTCAGATATCTCCCTGTCCTTGATATCTGCCCTCTGCCTTTGCAACCTCCCATGGAAGCTGTGGTGTGTCATGGTGTGTCANACAGTATATCCTTTTGCCCAAACAGCTTTATTTGCAAATATTCACTGCANTGAGTCATTGGACTGGCTTGAGGCGTCTGGCTTCTGCTACACCATCAATACTGCATCCTCACTGGGACTCCTCTAGGATATGCTGTTGTTGCCCTGTGTCATGGAGATCCTGCAGCTTTGGTTCTTCTCTGTGTACTTGCTCATTGAGGAGTTACTGCAATCAGAGTCTAGGTCAGGCTGGCTGGAAGACCATTTGTGGTGCTCTTGGTTGGAATTCCCTAGACTGAGCCTTGCTGGCCTTCCTCTTGACAACTGCAGCCTTCCTGGCCCACATCCCCTTTGGGAACATGTGACTTAGATGGAGATCCATCCTTTCATGATACATTGCCCACTGGAACCTGGAACTGAATGCCTTCCTTTCCCTTGATGCTTTGGTCCCTCTGGTGGTTCCTGTGGATACAGGATCTGTGGGTGTGGCTGTCTCAGGGCCTTTTCTGCTGTCAGAGCATCTAGAGATCATAGGAATTCCTGGAGAGGAGACTGCATTCACTGTGGCCTTCTACTCTTCATGGACTTTCTGATTGTTCATCCCCTCTTGTGTCCATGGACATGGTGGTGGCCTAGTATTGCCAACACTAACTTGTTTGCTGTAAAGTGATCTCATTCTCCACAGGAGGCTAGTGCCTTGCCAGCAGGAGGAAGCATAGATTAGGCAAAGCCTGCTGGAGAGGAAGTCTTCAGGGCCAGGAGTGGTCAAGAAAGCACCACAGTCACATGGCTGTGGCCTTTTCAGGGCTCATGGCCTTCTAAATTAGAGATTTAGTCTAAATACATAGAAATTGATGGAATTTACAAAGAAAATCTATNGCTTGGTGTGGTGACTATAAATCCAGCAGCTAGCTTGTGATCATTAAGTGTCTAGTTATTTGTGGCTTTGTTTACATGTCTGTCTCTCAGGCCTGGCAGGAAGGAACCCTGGCCTTGGAGATAAGCCCCTGGGTCCCAATCTTCATTTTGATGCTTTTGATCCATGGGTCTTCAGGGGCTTCCTCGGGGGCCAGCAGCTGTGCATGGCCTGCATGCTTATTTCCACTGCCTACTGGTCCCTGCAGAGTCAGGACAAAGTATCCAGTTCAAGTGGACCGGCATGTCACTGCTGTAGGAGAGTCTTCTGACTAGAAGCAAACCACTGTCTTCCCCATTCTCTTTCACAGTGCTGAGTTCTACAGCCCTGAGCAAGGGAACATGGCTTTCCCCCCTTTGCCCTTAAGGTGATGCCCAGGTGGAGATGCTGACTGTATACAAACACTAAGAAGGTCCAATCTTCTGTCCTGGGGCTAATGCACAGGCTATTGTGGATGGGCGCCTGTCACATAACTAGTCACTGGCTGCTGCCTGGCCTTCTGCTGGTTGAGGGGGGTGGAGTAGGCTTAGGGCCACAGCTGGTTCTGGGCTTCCTGTTTCGTTTGGATCTCTCAGCCAGGTAGATCTGGCTAATGTAGTTCAACATAGGGCTTGACTAGAATCTTGTCTGTGTCCTTTCTTCCTCCTCCTTGGGGAGTATGGCATCTAACTGGGACATCAGAATTCAAGTAAGTAGCCCACAGTCCTGCAGTGAATTGGTGTTACCTACAGAGGATAATTCCTGGGTCATGACCTTGACTACTTTCTGAGTCCTAGCCACCCCAGAAAAAAGTTTTGGAAAGGGTTGGGCACTCTAGTAGTTGGTAGCAGAATCCTCATGNGTGTCCCACAGGATGCCCTGGGATTCTGAGTGACTTATATAAGTAACTTCCTTGAGGCTGTGCAGTCCCAGCCAAGAATCGGGAAGCTTGTTGGGGCTCAGTGGATGACAGGTTCTGGGGAGCTGCCCTTTANNTGCCACAGCTGTGCTGAGGGAGTAGATTTTAGAGCCCTCCTGAATGTGCTCCATGTCAGCTACCCTGNTCCAGGGCCCCCTTGGGACATGCTGAGGGAACCTAGTGCTATATATTCATAGGATAAAGTGCTGTGCCCAAAGATCTGTGTTGTTGGCATGTGTACCCCTCTTAGCTTGTTAAAGTATGGTTGGGGGACCTATGAGATATGCTGCTGTCCTGGATGCCTTTCCTGTNNGACAGTCATCAGAGCCCAGGGTTTTACATCCAGAGCTGTGACAGTACCTCAGGCTGCAGAAGGTCCTGTGGTTAGGCCCTCCAGCCCCTNTCTCGTCATTCTTTGTGCTCTGCTCATCTAAATTATTCTTAAAGCTGTGTGTTTCTTCTTTACAGAGCACTCAAAGCTGCATGGGCTATGATGGGATCTGGCAGCTTTTCTCTTAATTGCCCTTTCTGCATCAGAAGCAGAGTGTCTAAGTGGTAGGGTGCATGTCTCTGGTAGAAGCTCTGGCTCCTGTAGTGGATTGGTGTCACCTACAGAGGATAAATCCAGGGTTGTGACATTGGCCACTTTCTGGAGCCCTAGCCACCTGAGAAGGTTTTTGGAAAGGGTTGAGGAGTCTAGCATCTGGCAGCAGAATCCTCATGTTTGTCTCTCAGGCTGCCCTGGAGTTCTGAGTGTTTCATATGTGGACACCAAGCCTATTTGAGCTATAGCCATGCTACAAAGTCTAGTCTTGTGTAGTCATTANTGTATGTCTAGAAGGTTGAAATAAGACCAGTGTTTTAGGAATTTTCTCNTGAGACTNGTTTTTCAGACTCAGACCGTCTGTTTGCCCTTCACTCTGTAGTGCTGTGAACCTTCTTCCTTCAAACTCAGCAGAGGAGCCTATGCTGGGCTTGCCCTCCTGGGAGATAGCATTCTAGAGTACTTACTCCTTTCATTTTTTTTTTAGGACCTCACTTACCCCAACTCCAGAGGCCTATGTAACATCTGTCTGTCTCCTGTAAGCTTCTCCTTAGGTCCTGAAGAAGCCCATCTGGCTTCTGACCATGCCTTCTAGATGGGCAGGGGCAGTGGTAATTCTGCCCTTATATCTAGGCTTCAGGTCCCAGGGTGGGGTTCCTTCTTTAGGTCTCTTGGTCAGGTAGGCCATGGGGCAGGGCTTGGGTTGTTGATACTGATTTGGGATGACTCAGGATTAGCTGCTACGGTGTGAAGCTCCTCTGTGGTGCTGTTAACACAGAGAAGGCATCACCCTGGAGCCCTCAGTCCTTGGGTACTGTAGGTGAGCTTGAGGGCTGTACCTGGAGGTGGGTCAGTACTGTTTGAAGATCCATCCACCAGTCTGCCACTGCAGCTGTCTGCCCTAATTCTAGTTGANTACCACCTGGTGGGCTTTGTACCCTCAGCTCTTCCCTAGACCACAGCATGGTTCCTTCTNCTCCCTCCTTCCCTCTCTGTTCCTACCTTGTTGGAGGGTCTTGTGGTCAAAAGTATACGTGGCTCTCACAGGTGCTGTGCTGTGCTGTATTGATGATCCTTCCTCTCCAGGACACCCTGTGCTGGCCTTGTATTGCTTCCTGGCCTTAGGCACTAGCAGGTTCTTTGCTCCTGATGGGACATTACCAGGAGATGTTGAGGCAGATGGTGTAATTGCTACTGGATGGGAGACTCCAGAGGAAAATGATGTATGTTTCATGTTTTCAGGGTGATGGTACCTATCCTACCGGTGGGCTTCATCTGAGGCCAGAGAGGGAACCCTGCTGTCTGCTGGGATCTTCACTGGGCTGAGGGTAGTGGGAAGTTCTTGCTGATTTCTCAAGGCCCCAGTCTGCACTCATAGCTCTGTGGGCAGGCCTTGCATGTGTGCATGCATGCATCTGTGTGGGAGTGTGTGTACAGAAGCACAGGTGAACATGTTTTCTGGAAGCTGTGATATGAACTAGATCTTTTTCAAGAGTAGTTCTNACCCTGCCATCTCTGACTTTCTTAATGGGCCTGTCCTTGGTGCTGATCACAGTGTAGGCTCACTGACAGACTCCTAAAGGTCCTGGCAGTGAGGTCTAGCTCCAAGGGTTCCCCTCTGCAGCTGGCTCACTGCTCCATAGTAAAAGGCCAGAGTGGCCAGAAGGAAACTGAAGAGTGGCCAAGAAGGGCCTGGTAACCCAGTGTTAACAAGAGGAATACAGCTTCTCCTTAGTTGTGGCTGTTTTTATAGACTGTGGTTTCCAGGCTTCTTTTCAGAGCATCTTTTCCTGGCTCTGACTCAGGGAGTAGAGGAAGGATGCCAAAAGAAGGCCAGGCTGTGGTGAGCAGGATGCTCA
The DNA here is from genome assembly GCA_001675575.1 of Neotoma lepida. Taxonomy (NCBI): domain Eukaryota; kingdom Metazoa; phylum Chordata; class Mammalia; order Rodentia; family Cricetidae; genus Neotoma; species Neotoma lepida. The sequence continues at coordinate 282,005 of LZPO01034882.1, read as the reverse complement.
TGCTCTCTGGGGGAGTTTATAAGATAGAGTTAGGACCTGAGGCCATCTGGCAGCAGCCACTCAACTTGTGATTTATCTTCTTGACTTCNGAGTCTAGCCAGGCTCCACTGGTGGGAAGGTCACATGTAACTCACAACTATGGATAGGAGGGAATGAGCCCAGTGATGGTTCAATTTGTGGCTCTTTAGGATAAGCTGAGGTTGTTTCCTTACCTGGCTGTCCAATGGAATCATTTAATAACTTAAGCAGCTCAGGTTCTTGGGGGCCTCAGAGATACAGCCTGGCCTTTGGCCTTTCCTCCCNTCTTGCCTTGAANATCATGCTGGTGTTTACATATCAGGGCCTGGAGTTCTAGTGATGTAGCTAGCTGTGACCAACAGAATTTGAGGGAGACCTGAATCTGCATTAAAAGGTCACTATGGCCTGTCCCCTGAAATTGAGGAGGGCCCGAGCATTCTCTGCCTGTACCTCACTCAGAGCCTAGAGGTACTGTGCTGGCATAGGCAGGCCCTGTCTTCTGGTANGGTACTTATGCTCATGCATATTTCGGAGTCTGACTGGCTTCCATGTGCAGGCATGGTCTCTAGAGGGCATGGGGACATAAGCATCCCAAGGAAGAGGGGAAGGATCACAGGGTCTCTAAGTCACAGGGATGGTAGAGCTAGGATGAACCCAGGTGGGTGAGCTGGGGCTATANATATCCTTAGGGATAGGGGCATCATGGTTAGGAGCAGGTTTTCATCTTTAGTGTGTGCTACATTATGGTTTTGGGCTATAGGTGGTCCTATGGGACTGAGGGAGCACTGTGCCTTTATATACTTGGAGCTAGTGTCACAGCAGGTCTATGAGGTGAAATCATCATGATCCATGGTCCATCCAGGACTCACAGTACTAAGGAAGGTCCTTTTCCATATGTGTTTGGGGCCTAAGGCCCTGTACAATATTGAAGTGGAGAAGGCTGTCCTCTAGTAAGCCTGGGACTTGAAGTTAACTGTGTAAAGCTGCAAGCCAGTCAGGGGCTACCTGGGTGGCCCCCTGAGGTGCAGGGCAGGCCTACTTCCACNCAGCTGGTGGCAGTTCTCTGATGGTGGCTAACACTATCTTCCCTTCTTCCTTCACCAGCCTTTAAGGTCGGATAGAGTGATGGTTAGAAGGGGAGGGGAGATCCAGCCCCCCCATAATCTATAGCGACTGTCACACAGCAAACTACTCCCATTTCATACAGGCGGGTCAGGTGTCATGCACGATCGATGGCTAGCGCACAATAATTACAGGAACTAGCAGCTTGTGTTGCTTGAGTGACTTTAGGAAGAGTAGGGTCTCAATCTTCCCTCTAATAGGGCTCTGACAGTCCGAGGCGGCAGCGGCTTTGGTGGCTGAGTGTTGGGCTGACAGTGTTGTCATTAAACACCAGGTAGTGTGGAACAACAGAGAATACGGATCTTGCACAGGGGGACAGGGTGGTTGACAGCAGTTATTTGTCATCACCGAGCTGCCCAAACTCCTCAGACTGCGGTGCGAATGGCTGCTTAGGGTGACTTATGGCCCTGTCTGGAGCTGCCGTTGTGATTTGATAATCTGTAAATGTTTGTCAAAGATGGATTCCTTGTTTCCATGGTGCGGCATTGAAGGCGATGACAAGCCAGCTGTGGGCTAGGGAATTCAGACAGCCACTTGACCATGTTCACCTGAGGGGACAGAATAGCTGAAGTTTCTGGGTCTCGGTCAGGTACCTGAGATGGGCCCAGGATGTGATACCAGAGAGCCTCCTCCTCTCACGGGGCTGGGTCTTCCTGCTATTTTTGTGTTGGGCGAGCATATGTGTATGTGTGTGTGTACACATGTGTCCCTGTCTCTTGTACAGATTCTGACTGGAAACTAGAAGGCCTGTTGCTATAGCTGCCCATATGACTGTAAAGTCCTCTTCTGCTGGTAAGGACGTGAGGCATGTTTTTCTACCATTTTGGGATTCTGGCAGGGCCTTCCTAGAGGCTAATGAACTTCTACCTGCACGTTGCCTTGCTGCTGTTCCCAAGGGGCCTGCTGGACATACTGGNCTTGTCCTCAGAGTACAGAGCCAGGGTGCTCAGGAGGGGCCTGAGATGCCCCATCATGCTGCCTGTGCCCANCCCCAGACCTAAGGACCTGGCTGCTTGTGGCATGTCTTTTTCCTTTTGATTTTCTGGAAACTATCAAACACAGGAAAAGTAGAGTGATTTATTAGACTCATAAAAATTCATACTTTGAGATTCTAGTCATCCCACATCTGAAGCTTGTTAGAGCACTGTCTCTGGCAGCTCCTGCCGTGCCAGCGTGGTGGTGGGGAGGGTTCACCAGTTGCTCCCTGCCTTAGCTGCCATCCTGTCTTATTTAGAAAAACAGACAGACAAGCTCTGGAAGCACATGAATGACTCTTTCTCAAAGGAGGGTGGTTGGGAGGGCAGGAATTTTGTTGTGATAATANAGCTGTAACCTTATGGGCTGTGTCCTTATGGGTGAGAGTAGATGGGTGCAANTCCTTGCTCTAAAGACCTGGGCTGACACTGGTCAAGTATTGGAGCACTAAGGATGAGTGGTTAGGTTGGCATTACACCTGTGTGCATANAGACAGAAATCTGCCTATAGTTTGTGGGCATAGATGAAGACGTGGGCATAGGTATAGGTGTGGACAGACATAGGAGGCCAAGTTCAAGTGGGCAGGCATGATTCTAGCAGTTGTCATGGAGAGAGGATGCAATGCCTCTGNAATTATTGACAGACTAGTAATAGTAGGAGTTGAGCCCTAGGTGTCTTTTGGAGACTCCTGCAAAGACTGTTTGGCCTGGTACCCACATGGCCTGAGCTGGACCCATGTGCTGAGCCTCTGTGTTAGGTGGTATATAGGNAGGCTGCTGTCAATTCTTGTAAGTCTTACTGTTGTTTTATCAGTATATTGAAGGGCTGCCATGACCTTCAGTTCTGCCATATGATTGGCATTGTTTTATGTGACAGCATGAGAAGCAGAGAACTCTCTNCTTCTAGTGACGGGGGATGTCTGATCATTTGGCTGCTGCCTCCCTAAATAGTTGAGGGTCCAGGGCACCTGGGAAGCTGGAGGGCAGGGGCAGGCCTTCAGCTTTGTCTGCTTTGATTTTGCTTCCTCTCTCAGTCGTTGGTCCCCACAGCTTCCCAGTGCCACCAGCAGGGAGGCAGGTGTCGTGCATGAGCAGACTGGGATGCAGTACTCATCAGTACTGATTATTTCCTGTGCTCTAAGAGGCCCTGCTGCTGACCACCTGGCTGCCATGACTGAAGGGTAGAGGCAGCACATACTCCATTCGTGGTGTCTGGAAAAGGAAAGCTGTTAGAACTTCGTAGCTAGGTGTCAGGGACCAGAAGGCAGAGGGTAGACTTCCAGTAGGTTTAGGTAGGGTCATGACCCAGTGGACAGTCTTAGGACCCTGCTAAGAACTGACCCTTATGCTGTCTGAGTATATAGTGGTATGAACTAATAAGTGGGAAGCAGTACTGGTTCTATACATCCATGGTCCAGTGGAGGGAGTTATTGCTGGGTGGAGTGAATGGGGCTTGGGAATATGCCTCTGCTCTCTAGAAGCAGATGCCACACACTGAAACAGCCAAGCCTAGCTACAGACTTTCTTATATAGATAAGAGGTGATGATGGAGATGGTCAGAGGTCAGAAAGATTGAGAGACACACACAAAGGAGCCTCTGCCCCTGGCCTGTGGTCAGTCTTTGACTTTACCTGGTGTCAGTAGGAACCTGGCTGTTGGGGCCATACACAGGTGTTCCTCCCAAACAGTGAGTTTAGGGCTTCAAGGCTGGGTTCTATAGGAGCTGTTATTTCCTTTGGCTTAGCCCCAGTGCAGGATGTCCTAGGTCCAGATTAGAGTTACATGTAATCTGGTCTGGCACAGAACTGAGGAGGCTGGTAGGGTGAAAGCTGGAGCCTTGGTTTTACCTTGTATAGGAGCTATTGGTATCATACTTGGAAAGCTAGCCACTGAGCTATGGAAAAAGGAAATTATATGAGGGGTGTGTGTGTGTGTGTGTGTGTGTGTGTGTGTGTGTGTTTTGCATGTCTGTGCAAGAGGCAATCTATGTGGTACAGCTACAGTCATACAGTGGGAGGAGCTGGGGCAGGGGCATTTGACTCTGAGCTGTGGTTCTAGGCAAGCTTTTGTGTGGCAAATACAGGAGAAAAATGGACCTGAGCCAGAGAAGATCCCGCAGTCTTATGGGAGGAGCAGGATGGGTTTAGATGGCGTAGGGATCCCCAAGTAGAATAATCTCTTTTGGATCCTTTCTCTTCCATTATGACACAAGAGTGTCAGAGTCTGCCTTGTTGGAATTTCCTCTCAACTACCTCAGGGACTAATAATCACACATACCTATGTTCCCCAAGAGTGATGAGCTGTGGGCTGAGGTGACCCCCTGTGGTCAGGAAGTGGCTGATTCCACAGTCCTCTCTTTGGTTAAGTCTTGCTATGGCCCCAAGCTCTGTCACTCTGACTATGCCACCTGGCCACAGTGTGGACTACAATGTGCAGTNTCTCAGGTCCCAACTCCAGGCCTTTATAGGGTAGGGTATGTCTGCTCAAGTCAGGAAGAGCCTGCTCACCCAGGAGCAGCTCTTGCCCGCCCTGCTTTCTGTGAGAGACAGAGAAAGTCCCGCTGACACCACCTCTGCTCCCTCCTGCTGCACTAGTGGGCACTGTGCTCCTTCCAGGCTCGTGGGGTTTGCAGACAGCTCAGATGTACGTCACGGTTTTAAATGTAGGAGCAGAGGCCTTTCAGAAATGTATGCTGCATGTTCTGTTTAGAATTTTGTGGCCATTTCCCCAAGAGTGCAATTCAGCAGTTGTGGGGAGGAGGCTGTCTGACAGGGCCTTGTGCTGGCAGGGTGCACCATACTGGCTCTACAGACCTGAGTGTTGGCCTCTTATGCCTGTCTATATGTAACATGTAGTCTTTCTGCAGGAGTTGTGGAGGGGGACAGGTTGCTGGAGAGGACTANTGTCCCCCAGGGNACCTGCTGACTGCAGCAGAAGAGACAAGGGCCCCTGGGAAGTGGGAATTGGATGGAATAAGATGGTATCCCTCTCCCCTTGTGCTNTCTCAGCTGCTGAGAGTCTGCCCAGAAGCCACTAAGCTCAAATGGCTTCTCACTACCACTGCTCTCTGGATCTTGCTCATCCCAGATAGGCAAGGGGTCCATTCTTGCCCCCTCCATTGCTGGACCTGTCCTTCATCCCTTTCCTAGCCCAAATCAAAAGAGACAGGGCACTGTCACATGAGCTGAACACCCAGGCTTGACAAAGGGGCCTGACTTGTCAGGTACTTGNTGAGTATGGCCAGTATGCCCTGATTCTTGGCCATCTCTAGTTTCTCTNTCCATTTTTACCAGGGATTAGGGTACCCTTGACTGGGACTATCCCTGCTTCTTGAAGCCCTGGCATTTCTCTAGTCCTGGCCTGTGGCTGTAATCTGTGATNGCTTCTGCTCCATCAGAGCTAGGTTCTCTGGAAAGTTGCTCTGGAATGTCTGCAGTGATGTTTCCTGTCTTGCNTGCTGTNCGTANGTATGGCACTGGAACACCATCTATTGTAACACAACTAATTAGGCAATTAATTGTGAGAAGTCTACTCTCATAGGAGAATGGCTGTGCCTTGGCTCTGGAGCCCTTCTGCAGTTGTGGGGACTCAGGCACAGTTCTTGGACTATGGGATGGCCAGAATAGTGTGTAAGGTAGAAGAAAAAGACTTAAAGGGAAGGTGAGTGGGCATGAAGGTGTGTGGCAGTATTGGGTCACATTATTAGGGAGCACTTGCCAGACCAAGGTGATAGGCATAGCCCTATCTCTGTCAACATGTTCCTGCAGGCTCTGTGTACTATAACTCACTACCACCTGTCTGTGCCAGTGAAGGAGATCAGACTGGTTCCTTCTGGTTCCTGCTCCCTACCTCATGCTCATGTTTCTTCTCCCAGGCCAGTTGCACCAGGACAGATCCTCAGCTGGCCTAGAGCTTGCATCTCATCAGAAACTATGATAAGGGGCGGGGGAGACCCTTTAGACTACTGTCACTGACAAAAGAGAGTTGGATGTATAAATTTAGCCAGTGCCACTGTGAGCTGGTTAGGGACTGCCCATGCTGACTGTGAGGTGGGGACCATGGAAGAAGATACTATTGATGGACAGACAGGACANCTAGCCTATGAGCTGAATGGGAAGGNAAGTNTAGTTTATANAGCAGAGTAGAAATCAATGTGGCTTCTGGAAGAGCTGATCCATGATGACTTCTTAAGAGTTGACTTAGCCAGTGAAGAGTATAGACAGTTTGAAGATATTGAAGAAGTGTCAGGGTAGCTGTTGATAAAAAGCAGATTAGGCAATATATGAAGAAAGTTGAATCATCCAGAATTAGAGGCAGCGAGCCTGACTGGGCAGGATACTCTCAGCCCTGTAGCCANCTCTGTAGCTTGGTCCCCTGTCCTCAACCGTGAATGGTCCTCAACCCGGGTAGTACTATAACAACTCTGAGAAGCCAGCTCCAGATGGCCTTCTGTCTCTGCTCTTTCTGCATGCATCCTGGAGTGTTGTAGTCTTCCTGTGGATCTGTTTCCCAGCATCTTCGCTGTCAAGAGCTTGGAGTAATTTTCAGAGTTCTGTCAGGCAGGTCGGCTTCTTCTTTGTGGGCCCCACTGCTCCTGTTCCACTGGCATGTCTGCCTGGTGGCTGACCCCGGCACATTCTGCGCTTGGGGACCAGTTACTGGCCTCCTTNGTAGCTGAAGATCCCCACTGTTCTGTGCTAGCCACCCCAACAGAAGCTTGCTGCCGTTTCACCTGCCTGTTTCTGGGGCCCCAGCTAGTGTTGATGGACACCACTCTTGGGCATGGTCAGAAGTCTTTTGGCTCTCTGCTCCTGTGGATGGAACAAGACTCCACCTCAATGTCCTGTGCTTTCCTGGGGAGCTTGTGTGGCTTTTGTNGCCACCTTGGCTCTTCAGCTGGCTAGAGCAAGAGGTGGGGAAGCAGCTTTTTCCTGGGTTAACGTAGGCATTTCTTTGTACTAAGTACTAGTTCTCATGTCATCCTATTTATTAACTGCTTGTGAAGTTAGCANCTTATTTTCTTCCTAGTCATTTACCTTTGAAGTTCCATAAAAGTTTGAACTGCTTCTNAGCTCTGCCTTGTGACACCCGTCAGAGGATTCTGCCATCTGTGATGGAGCCACTTAGAGAGCAGTGCTGCTGGACAGTAGCTAACTCCTAGGCCCCCTGGTCAGTCACTTAGGGGCTGTCCAGACTTTCTGGACTGAGTGGTCTCCCTTCTTCCCTCCTGATAATATGCCCTTGGGTGAGGGTACAACCATGCTCTTGAGGGTACCCTTGAGCTGCTCCTGACCAGCCCCCAGCCTGGGAGTGAGGGTGTTGAACCTCACAGCCAGAGAGTTCAGCCTTGGACAGGAGCTGGAGCCCTGCTGATAGATGGGGCTCATATCCCATTCAGATATGATGCCAGCAGTTTTTTTGTAGTTTGTCTTCCATTGCGGTAGTAAAGTTTTTAATTAGGAAAGCTAATGAGTTCGATTAGTCATTAGAAGTGACCTCTGGACGGCAGGCAGAGAGGGCTGCATGTGTGGGCCTGATAACACAGCTAGGGCAGCGTCGGCAATAAAGGCGCAAGGGGCTTGATTTGAGTGAAGCGTGCCACAGGGGATACATCATGCGGAGAAAAAAAATTACAGCCCTGGGAGTCTGTAATGAAGGGAATTAAACCAACATCCTATCTAAATAACATGATTATCTACACAAAACCCTTCAGCCAGCAAGGCGGGGTGAGCTGCCCCCACCTGTGTCCTCTGGGAGGAGGGCCCAAGCTGTTTCTGACAGTGAGTCTGGCTGCCCAGTAACTCTAAGTCTTTATCCCTTGTCTATCAGGGAGGGGCCCATCCTCCTTTAAGCCTGTCTGGTCCCTGTGTGCTAAGCATAGTCTTACCAACCCTTGCTCCTGCTGGCTACTGCATCCGGGTTTTTTCATTCCAGCAGCCCATCTGTCTGACAATTTGCCCTATATCCCCAGGGTCATTGTCATGAATGTATCTAAGCTGTCTATCTGGAAAAGGCTGGGGACTATGAATAGTTTGGGACCAGCCTAGGGAGATGCAACCCCAGTATTGGGTGGACGAGCTTCATAATCCTCTCTGTGAACCCCTCAAATCATTTCATTCTCATGAGAGGGCTGTTCCTTAGGACCATGGTAGGGTGATGTGTGAAAATACCCTACCTTGCTTTACAGTGAGAGGAAGTCAGGGAGTATGAGTTGTTACCTTGTATTTTCTTGGTGTGACAATTGGACACTAATAAGTGAAATGCAGGAAGTTAGTGAAGAAATTTGATCCTAGGCTTGCTAGCAGGAGGAATGAGAATAGCAGAGACCTCAGCCTGGGTGCTGCCACTCAAGTACCGACTGTTCTGAGCTGCCGCAGAGGGAGATCCTTTCTAGATTCAGCCCTATGGGCAGTGGAGGTGGAGGGCTTCCTAGAGGAAGTAACATCTGCTGGATAAGGGAAGGTTACGTTAGCTGAAAAGATGGCCAGGGAACAGGAGCAGAGCCGGTTTTGACCTGGTGCAGGCTGTCAGATGGAACATGATTCCAGTACAGCCCAGTCCTAGCTCCTGCTGTTGGAGTATGCTGAGCTGTAGAACTAAGCTTTGTGGCTCTAAGCTGTGGGCGAGTTTTAGGATTTGTGTCTCAGTAGCCATGCACAGACTTAGGAGACCCGTGAGCAGGGCATGAACAGAAGAGGTTGCTGGTTAGTTATTGGGAGCCCTGAAGCCTTCTGTATACTGACTTTAGCATGGCGAACAAGCAGGTTGATCCCTGAGCATTGCTCTGGTTGATATGCCCCTGTCTACTGGGAATGCTGGCCTCAGATAGCCCAACTGTAGGCTTCCCATGTAGAGAAGGAATGGTTCCAGTAGGCCACATTCTCATCTCATGAAGAAGCAAAAGCCTGGGGCTGGGCTTGCAGGCAGTGAGGTCATTCTGGATTATTGACAACAAGGATGCCTGTGTTCTTGTGAGCTCTTGAAACTCAGTTAGAACTTAGTTGGAACAAGCTCATATTGATCCTTGGCCTCTCCTTGCTTCTAAGACCTTGAAAACCCAATTCAACAAACATTTATTTATTGATACCCACTGTGTACCAGACTCTCTCCTATGTCCTAAACATGTTGGGTTATAGGGGTAGTGCTCAGAGTTGCAGATTCACTTTGGTAACTCAGCGAGGATCACAGAATTCCAGGTAAAGCAACTTCTCTTAGATGTGTTATTATTTTTTGTTTGTTTTTTTGAGACAGGGTTTCTCTGTGTAACAGCCCTGCCTGTCCTGGAACTCCCTCTGTAGATCAAGCTGGCCTTGAACTCACAGAGACCTGCCTGCCTCTGCCTCCTGAGTGCTGGGATTAAAGGCTTGTGCCACCACTGCCCGGCTATACGTATTATTTATTTAGGTTTTCTGAGACATGGTCTCACTTTTGTAGCTCTTGCTGCTCTAGAACTCACTGTGTAGACCAGGGTAGCCTTGAATTCAGAGATCTGCTTGCTTCTGCCTCCTGAGTGTTGGGATTAAAGGCATGTAGTGTGTGTGTGTGTGTCTGTGTCTGGGTATGTGCATGTAAGTGTAGATGCCTATGGAGGCCAGGAAAGGACTTCAGATCCTGTAGAGCTGGAGTTATAGGTGGTTATGAGCTCCCTGATATGGGTGCTGGGAACCAAACTTAGGTCCTCTGCAAGAGTAGTGTGTGTTGTTAACTGCTGAATCATCTTTCCAGCTCTAATGCAGCTTCTTGCTTGGTTCCTGAATTCCTATTTTCTCCTTGGTCAGAACCTCCTATTCTTAGAGACCTGGAGAGAGACAGACTAGGAGATGGGAAGTAGAGTAGACATGAAGGAGAGACAGACTGAGACAAACAAAGATGGGAACAAAGAGAACCAGAAGGGGGAGAAAAAAAGAGAAAATCAGAAAAAAAAATAAAACTTTTCAAAGCTGAGGGCAGGGGAGAAAATCAGAAAGGTTGGTGAGATAGCTCAATGGGTAAAGGCACTTGCTGCCAAATGTGAGGACCTGAATTTGATCCCTGGGGCCCACATGGTGTAACGAGACTTCCATAAGTTGTTTTCTGACCTCCAT
>LZPO01034882.1:249866-263630 GCA_001675575.1 Neotoma lepida | reverse complement strand
ACACACACACACACACACACACACACACACACACACACACACACACGGTTGGATGTATGCAAAGGCTGTTACCCCAAGTCAGGAGATCCTGGGTACAAGCAGCCCTAAGCATAGGGATTTCCTGATTCACGAAAGGCCAGGATGACAGGGGGAGTGTCCCAATACTGTGGCTCTGGGGGAACGGGGTTTCTGGTGGGTACCATAGAATGGTGGTCATGTGGTTTGGGGTTATTCACCTGATTGGCACCCATATTTTACTTGTTGACTGTGTGGATGTTGTGACTCAGGTCACAGTTTAGCTTCCTGACCTTTCTTCCAAGCTCCATCAAGTNGATGTCATCGGCAGGCCACAGGTTGGTGAGGCCTTCCTTCCTGCTTAGGGACTAGATCTGAAGTGCCTGCCAACCTGACCTACAGCCCATGTGGTTTCTGTCTTGCCCTTGTGTTATCATTTGTGTGTTCCCTTACTCAGTAGTCATTAAAGGCCCCTGCCCACCTGGAAGGCCAGCCAGAACGTGTCATTGTTCCTAGGCTGAGAAGAACAGCTGGACCTAGGTATAGCTCTCGGGACTTCTCTGAAGCTGTGGTGCCTGTTGGTGAGTGAAAGGTCAGAGGTATAGCAGTGGCTTCTTGGTAGGGAAAATGGCACAGCCTAGATTGGTAGATTCTAGGGAACCCTATAGGAGGCCAGGGAAGTAACAGTGCAGGTGCTCAGCTGGGTCTGTAGCAGAGAAGTCTGGCCTTTGAGGATGAATATGGGGCCCTGGAGTGGCCAAGCAGGCTTGGACAAAGCAAGCCAGCTGCCCTGTCCCAGCTCTTTCTGTAGAATGACAGTGGTGGATATAATATTTGTGAATGGAGTTATGTAGCTACTGTCCCATGCAGGGCNCTTGCTGACATCTATGCACTGCCCGCTGGGGCCTGGTGAGGTGGCCTGTAGATGGCTGCCAGCAGGTCCAAAAGNCACAGCTGCTGGGCCTGGGCTAGAGGTGGCACTGGTCTAGGGCTGGAGCTTTTCTGAATCCTTTCCTTGGCTCTAGTTCACAGACTGCCTCCGTCTTCCAGCTGTGTCAGTAGTGCCCAGCAGAGGAAGGAAGGAGTGCTTTTGGTTCATGGCTCACACGTTCCCTTTCCCAACTAGTTTCTTACTTTTAATTTCTTTGAATAACTTTTTTATTTTGATATATTTTGTACTTAGAGAAAAGGTGCAGAAATAATATAGAACTCTAATATATTCTTTACCTAAGCCTACCAATTATTTTCATTTTGCCCATTTACTGCATTGCCTTTTGTGCCTTTTGAACTGGTTCTTGAGGACCTGTCTTTGTGGTCCTGCACAAGTTTCTAGGCAGGAAGGACGTCTGAGGCCCAACTTGATCTCTGTGATTATGTACTTGCTGAGTAAAGGCCCCAGGTGTTGTGTGGAATGTCCCTTCACTGGGCTTTTTTGATGTCTTTTGGAATTAGGTGTAGATTTGCTGTTGGGCAGGAATGTTGTAGAGCTTCTGGTGTGTTCTTGGCTTGCTCAGTGGAGCTCCGTGGTCCAGGAGCTTCTGGCCAGCCTTTGTGGCACAGGTTACCCTGATCCATCATAGGAGATAGTGAGGACGTGGCAGACTCACGTTCCCTGCTGAGTTGTTACCCAATCATTTAGACCTGTGAGTGATTTTTCAATCCCTTCTTCCTTCTTGTGGGTTGACGGAACTCTGCCTGTAAGTAGTGACCCCTTGATTGTGTGTAACGGTGTGGTCCTGAACTTATGGAACTCTCCCTGTAGGTAGTGACCCCTTGATTGTGTGTAACGGTGTGGTCCTAAACTTACACTGGACACTTACTTTTTGTGGACAAGGTGCTTCAGGTTCACCCTGGACTTTCCCTTCCACGGTCCTGGAATCAGTCACTTCTTTACAAAAACCCTGCTCCTTATGGTGTGTCAGCACTTAGCTAGTCTTTGCAGTGTGTAGAAAGCCTCCTGTGGTTAAGCATTAGTAGTGCTGAAATTTAGTCTTGGGCAAACACACCCTGCCATGGTGCTTTTGAATTTCCTCTGTATCTGCTTGTGCTTGGATGTGTGTTTGTGCACACACCACCACTGCCACAGCCACTGCCACTGCCACCACCAGTCTGTGGCTCTTCTCCAACCCAGAGAATCCTCATTCCATCAGCATCAGTCTGTGTGTTCATTTGTTCCAAGCCTGGAATGCAAGTTTCATTATTTCCAACTAAGCACAGAGAACAGCGAGCTTACTAAACAGAGTAACACATTGTTCTTGGCTTGTGGTGAAATGTACAAGTCTAAGTGTCGGAGTCTGTGAGTATTGATGAATGCTATGTGTGCACCACTTGTCTATACAGGGACACATTCCTCTACCCTGACTGGCTCCTGCCTCTTCTAGTGCCTCCAGCCTTAGTGCAGCTCCCATCCAACTTTTTTCCTTTAGGCTCACTTGTTTGCTCTGGAATGACACATACGTTACTGTCCCTCACTTTGTTTGTACAATGCAATGGATCTGTTTTACATTCTCTCTCTCTCTCTCTCTCTAGTTTCTCAAGACAGGGTTTCTCTGTGTAGCCTTGGCTGTCCTAGAACTCACTCTATAGACCAGGCTGGCCTCGAACTCACAGAGATCTGCCTGCCTCTGCCTCCTGAGTGCTGAGATTAAAGGTGTGCACCACCACCGCCCAGCCCCTGTTTTACACTTATCCTTGTGGCTTCTCTTTGGCTTATTCCATATTGATGCAAATTCTCCTTGGGTGAACGTTTGAGCTGATTCTCATTTGAGAGATGTGAGTGAAGGCTATCAAGCACCTGTGCACACCTGAGCTTCCNCTTTTCTCTAGTGGGGGATCACTGGAATGTGGAGAAGACACATATTCAGGTTATATGAAATTGCCTAGTCTTCCTTGCAAAGGGTAGGATTCTTTCTGTTCCCCTTATACCTGATGTTATTGAGTTGTTTTGTTTATTTTAATTTCGACTCTCAGTGTATAGCAGAGTCTCACTGCATCCCCTGGTGACCATGATGTTGATACTTACTCACAGCTTGGTCAAGGCCCTTTGTTCTCTTCCTTTGTGAAAGANCCAGTCAAGTATTTTATTCTACATGGTGGTTTGTCTTTTCATTCTTGGGCCAAGGGGGTGCATGTAGGTTTTTTACAGTACCNTCTTCTTTCCCCTGCCCTTTCCTTCATGAATCAGCCTCATGGATTGCCTAGGGCTTAGGAAACAAGAAGGTTGTGGCTTCAGGGGCCTCATTCTGGTGCTTCTCCTCTATGTGTCCCACCTGCCCCTCTGTCACCTGTCCCATGGCACACACATATAGTGTACCCTGCACACACTTCCCTCTCAGGCAGGTTGTCTGCTAGCACCATTNTGCTCCAAGCCCTGGTCTCATGCTTAGATCTCAGGGGACATTTACTGGATCCCATTTCCTGCCAGCTCACTCCTGTCCCTCCCTAGCCTGGTCAGAGATGCAGCCCTGAGTGTGTCTGTTTGGGCCCTATCTGTACCCACTGTCAGGCTGCTCACTCATATTCCGTCTGATATTCTGAAATTTGGGGAGTAGGTAAAGAAACCAAAGTAGGATATTGCCTGTGGGGAACAGGAGTTGCATTCAAGGTAGCTCTTCTGTCCTCTGTGCAGAAGGAGCTAAGCAAGCAGCAGGTGTTGTCAGCCTATAGCAGGAGATCTCGGGGGTCTCTCTGGCCATGGGGAGGGCTCTTGAGGATGAGTCCTGCAGCCTTCATCCTCTCCTGCTTTGCCCCCCCCACCCCAAGCTTACCCACGTGGTGTTGAAGGAGGCCTCTTCCGGCAGGTTTTTTAGAATTTTATTTTATGAGAACAGGCGGTTACAGCTCCCCAAGTGCTGTAAAAGTTAATGTGATGGCCTCCCTGCGCCTGTGCTCATTTTTATAATTTTTTATTTTATGAAACAGGACAGGGAGCTTAGTGACTTATTACTATTCATTTCGTTTCAATGCAGTAAATATTGATTCAGTTGGGGGTTTTCAATTTAAACCACTCGGCGATTATATAAAATATTACTGGCTTCTGAAATTATGCTTACCGATCCCTTCGGCTGCTCATTAAGGAAGGAGTGCAATTTTTAGATCCCTTTGCCTTCATCATTCTAATAAATGGGCTGAGATACGTTTTTGCATGGAAGGTGCCACAGAAGTTACTAGCAGGGGCTTGACAGCACGGATGCAACTCTTAATTTGGAAGTCATTTCAAAGCATGCCTTATTTATTTATTTCTGTTTGAGGCAGGCAGGCCTTTGAGCTTGGGTCTTCTGTGGTGCTGGGCTGCAAGGCTGAGTGGCATCCTCCTGAGCCGGACACCTGCTGCTTCTACTAAGGCTGAGGCCCACGCCATTTCAAAGCCTTTCAGGGAGGGATGGGCAGGAAAGCCATCTTGTAAGGGCAGCAGCTAGCCCCTGACCAACACTGAGGCTGGGATACAGGATTCTCAGGAAGAGAGGCTACTTTCTGAGAGATCTTTTTATTTATTGTTACTTTATTTAATTTATGTGTAAGGTGCTTTGCTGCATATATACCTGTGTATCAATNGCATGTCTGGTGTCTGCAGAAACCAGAAAAGGGCATCAGATCCCCTNGAACTGGAGTTATAGACCATTGTGGGCCACCTTGTAGGTGCTGGAAATTGAACTCCAGTCCTCTACAAGAGCAATAAGATCTCTTAACTACTGAGCCATCTCTCCAACCCCTTCTCAGAGATCTTTAAACCCAGCCCTGGCTAACTGATGGGACAGAGCCAAGACTGAGACTTGAGGCCCTGAGGATGAAGCTTTTGGGTGCCAGGGCCCAGCTGGTGTTGACGGCTGAGTTGGTTACTACTGTTCTGACAGGCAGGACATGAACATCATGCTTTGCCAACAGGTACCCTTCTTAGACTCTGCCCTCAGAGTAGGAAGCCAGCTGGAGCTTCTGCACCCAGGTCTGTTCCTTTGATTGGTCACTCCACATCTAAGTTGATAGCTTTTGGGTGAGTTCCAGAATGGCCCTGTGACCAGGACAAGTATGTTCTGGACTGAGAGTTCCCTCTGAGACTTCAGTGCTCCTGTGTTCCCAGGTAGGAGCAGAGCCTGAGTTGTCCCTCAACTGCCTCTCAAATTCTGGAAGAGTAGGATAGGACTGTAGTCTACAGGACCCTCTTCCCACAGAGTCACATACCCCTCTGACAGCCTCTTCCACCATTGCCATTTACCAGGCTTTCAGGGCTACTGGCATGAAGCTAAGAAGCGATGGCTAGAGTGTTTGTGATGAGACAGTCTGAGGGAAGACAGGGAAAGGGTACAGGCTGGGACCAAGAGGCTTCTGGACATACAGGCCTAGGGTCTTGGACTTGGAATGGCCTCATGTTGAGGCTCTCTAGGGCCACAGGAAGGNAGGGCAGGCAGCAGTGATCTGTTCCCCTGCCTCACTGGAGTATCCATCGTCTCTTTGTCCCTCTAGTGCAGCACTGAAGGTAGACAGACCATAACATGAGGGCATCAGGAGGTGGTAGGACAATGAGCCATCCAAAAGCAGTACCTGCACATCCTCTCTGCTCAGGGCTCTGCACTGATGCCCCTCATGGGTTTGTCTCCTCCTGGCCCTTGTGATGTCTGTGTCTCTTGAAGCAATCTCAGTCTGGTATGCTCTGTGACCGCCTGCCTGCGAGTTCCTGTGCTGTCTTTTCTTTCTTTCTTTCTCTTTGCTCTTGTCCCTCTGTGATGTACTCTCTCTGGCTGCACTCTTGGCTCTTGCTTTGTGTGAAGCTGTGCTTGACCCCGANGCTCCATGCATAACTGGAGTTGTGCCAGGCACAAGGAGGCTGAGGCCTTCCCAGCAGAGGAGTAATTGCTGTGCATGGATTCTGTAGCCCCAGATGATGCTGCCTTGAGTACAGGCCTGAGGGATAACTCAAGTGGGCACACCCTGATCCTCCTCCAATCTGCCCTGGACTCAAGCCTTCTGGAGAAACTTTGCAGCTCAATGCTTTTCCCTCCAAGGGACTAGTCTGCCACAGCTCTATTGCACGTGGACAGTCTTCTTGGATTAGGATGATGGCAGAAGGCTAGGACTTGAGGGTAATGGGATCTTCTTTGTACCTGAAAAATTTGTGGACCCCAGATCAAGGCTGGCTTCCAAGGCACTGGGCATTGCTCCTATTCCTGGGGCCCATGTAGCAGAATCTGATTTAGAGGGTATAAAGGTGACTGACCTCTTTACCCTTCTTGTTGGCTTGTGTGACTGAAGTTCTGTCTAGTGTGATAGGCCTATAGTAAAGAACATCACAATCCGACAGATGTGCCCTTACCCCATTCTGGTTTGTGGATGGATGGTTGTCCCTTTTTCTATCGTGGGTGAATCCTGAGAGACAAGCCCCAGGCCTCAGTGAGACTCTGCCACAAGGTAACCACAGAGCATGCCATGAAGTGTTTAATGATAGAGCTGGAAGTCACATCCTTTCCGTTTGTCTGAGGATGGTTGTTAGAAGTTTGGAACGTTCAGAAAGCCTGTAAGCTTTTCCTTCAGCTTAGGGAGCACTGTTCTGTCATATGCAGCAGCAGTTGGTGCCTGAGCCCCATGGGTAAGGGGCAGGTGATGGGCAGTCCTGGACATACACAGCAGAAAGAAGTGGAGATGTTACTCTGACAGGGAGAAACAAAGTATCTTTGTCACTCTGTGCTACCTGGGTGCCTTACATCATTAAATGCTGTTTTAAATACCTCTTTTAGCCTGGTTTTAGAGGTGGTAGTAAAGTGTCATTCAAATAATCAATACCATATCTAACTTCCTATATATCAATCCTCTAGCTGATCTTACCTCAAAACATGCTTCAGCTCTCAGGGCTGGACCTGATGTTGGGATGGTGTGTAGTGATGGCCTCGCCTTAGAACTTGAGAAACATGGCATTTTTAGTGATAGGTTCCCTCCCAAAATCTGCAGGGATCATGCTATTTCTTGGTCTCCCTGCCAGGTGCTTACTTAGGATCCAAGTGGACTCACCCCGCACTGTGTCATGTTGGGGAGGAGGGTGACCAGGGTTGGCATCTCTGTTGTTACAGTACTTTCAGGAGGAAATGATGCTTCCATAGGGTGTAAGAGGCCCCCAGGGGGCATGGGCTCCTATCACTTTCACCTGCCTCCCAGCCTCTCATCTTCATTTACCCCTTAGAATGCTGTGTTCTCAGATGTGAGAGTGGATGACACTCTGTCTCTACCCTGAGCCTAGGGAACAGGCTTCCTGTGAGAGCTGCCTCCTACTAGGTCCTTTGGTTTCTGCCCTCTACCCCACCCTTCTCTACCCGGCATTTGGTATTTCTGTTGGAAGTCTCAGTGCTTCACAGGCTGCCTGGGCAGCTAAGGCTCATGGAGGCCTACGGTGTGTTTTGCTTTTGCTAGTGAGAGTTGACCTGGTGTATAGATTGGAGTTGAAGTTTGAGAGACCTCCTTTTCTCAGGAGCAGGCCCAGGTACCCTGGTCAGTCTGCAGGTGGGTGGGCAGGTTGGGACCCCAGCTCCTGCTGAGCCCCTGCCAATACCAGGCCAGGCTCTTGAGGGCTTTCCCCAAGTCAGCAGGGTGCCTGTGGCTGCCTGCCCCTCCCCAGAGCTGTAGTCCCTTGTGTAATTTGCAGTGGGATGTCTGTTAAGATTGCGTCCACTTCCCAAGTCAGCACTTAATTGGCAAGGTGCTTGATTTAACAGCGTGGGAGCCTCCACCGGAAAAATGGCTTGAATAAATCTCTGCCTGACGCCAGAAAATAGATATAATCTCAGCATTAACTACATTAATAGTAGCAGGAGCTGAATTAAGAAAGCCATAAAGCATAGGTGGGGAGTGTAAATTATGGTCCCTCCTCCCCTCCATGTTTGGGTCAGGGAGGTCGGGCCTGGGCGGGGCAAGGGCTTAACCACAGAGCCTGAGCAGGAGCCTGAGCAGGAGCCCGAGCAGAAGCTGGAGGGACAGCTCTGACATGTCCTGACCTAGGGGTCTCAAGGGTCTCAGCTATAGGGAGGTTGTCCTAGCCCTTTCCTCCTGGCTCTTGTTTGTCCCAGGTCTAGGTAATCCTGGCAGAGTGCGCCAGCAGTGCCATGAGGTGCTAGAATAGCCCCTGTATGTCATCATTAGGAATGACAGAGCAGGACTGAGTTCTGCTAGAGCAACTGATTCCAGACCCCATGCTGTCCTCTGATATTTGCACCTAAGAAACCTTCTTAAAGGAGGCACCATTCTGTTGCTGGTTGGGCAGCTGGCCTTAAGGTCACCATTCTTCATTATTGTTCCTGTGGTCTTCCCAGGGGCTCTCTCATATGACAACAGTGGCTCTGCTAGGGCAAGTGCCATTGGCTNGGCTGTTGTATGGATCTGGTGCGGAGCTGTTCCTAGTTTTGAGAAACCTGGGGTGGACATGTCCTGCAGATGAAGTTGTATGCTACTCTGCCCTGTCTTTGGTGGCCACTGTCATTAGAAATGTGGACTCCTGAGTTTTGGTTTAGTGCTTCAAATCAACATTGTTTATTATTCACTTGCCTCTGGTTTGCCTGTTTCTCGTGGATTCACAGGATCCTTTGAGTATTCAGGGTGTCACCTTTGTCATTTACCCAGTTTCAGTTTTGCTTTTCTGTTTAAGGTCATTTGCCAGAAGGTCCTGTTTTTCTATGCTGTGAAGTTTCTTTCCCTCTTAAGACTCCACGCATCAGTTTCTATAGAAGAGCCTTCCCTGAGACCCTCCTGCCTGTTACCTACAACAGTCTGATCTCCAAGGCTCTGTCCTGAGGTTTTCCTGGTAATAGAAACATAAGAGCAGGCCCTAGAGAGTTACTTCTGTTTGCCTCTTGCTGTGGATTGGATTGTGTCCCATTGGAATTCATAAGGTAAAGCTCTGACCCTCATGTAACCTTATTTGGAGAAGAGGTCTCTGGGAGTGAGTAAAGTTAACTGGGGCCATCTGTGTTCAGCTTTAATCTACTTTTGGCGCACACCTTTAATCCCAGCACTCAGGAGGCAGAGGCAGGCGGATCTCTGTGAGTTTGAGGCCAGCCTGGTCTACAGAGTGAGTTCCAGGACAGCCAGAGCTACACAAAGAAACCCTGTCTTGAAAAACCAAAAAACAAACAAACAACAACAACAAAAAAAAAAACAAAAACAAAACCCTAATAATAGAAAAGGAAGAGACACAGGTGCACACCTGGAGACAAGCTAGGTGAGAACAGCGGGAAGGCACCATGTGGAGCCAAGAAGGAAAGCTCCCTTGAGACCAGTCAGTGGCACCTGGGTCTGGAACTCTCGGCCTCATGAGGAAGCATGTTTCTGTTGTTGAAGCACCCATGCTTTCTGTGGGGCAGCCTGAGTTGGGTACCTTACCACAGGTCCTCAGGCTGTAAGGGTGCATGGCAGCAGCTTTGTCTCATGACTTGTCCGTTTTCTATTAACAAGTGTCTTGGTTATTTTTTGTCTTGGCATCTGCCAACAAAGCTGCTCTCAGCCTTGTTGGACATGTCTTGAGGTGACAGAGAAGTTTCATGTTTGTGGAGTTCAGCCTTGGGATGGATGAAAGGATCAGTAGACAAGACAACTAGTTCCCATGCTGTTGCCCCAGCTGCAGTCAGTTACAGCATCAATGTTGCAGTCCCTCTCTTCTCTTATTGTAAAGGTAACTGGGGTCATCCATGTTCAGCTTTAATCCAGTCTGACTGGCGCCATATTAGAAAAGGAAGAGACACGGGAGCCATGATGCTGGTGTGTGGTAGCGTCTCACTGAGGGNGTGTGTNTGTGTGTACAAATGGAGGTCAGATGACACTTTGTGGTGTTGTATTTTCTCCTTCTACTGTGTGGGTCCCAGGGATTGAACTCAGGTTGTTATGCTTGGCAGCTTAGCCTTAACTTGCTAAGCCATCTTCCCAGCCCTTTCACTTTATCTTCACAAGGAAATGTTGCTGAGTGTCTTCCATACTTAGCATTCTGTGGTTGTACTTTTTCATGGAGTTCTTCTTCAAGTCTTTTGCCTGTTTTTGCCTTTTTATTGGTTTGCTGAAGTGCTGTGTATATTATGAATACATTCTTCTGGATGTCTTCTTGCATTCTAGAGCCTGCTTTTTGTATTGCTGCTGCTGCTGAAGCCAGGGTCTTGTACATGCTAGACAAGTTCTCTACTACTGAGCTACACCAGCAGTCTGAGGGCATGCTTTTTAATGCTCTGACTTAATCGTTCTTTTGTTTGTTTTTTCAAGACAGGGTTTCTCTGTGTAGCCTTGGCTGTTCTGGAACTCACTCTGTAGCCCAGGCTGGCCTCGAACTCACAGAGATCCGCCTGCCTCTGCCTCCCGAGTACTGGGATTAAAGGCGTGGGCCACCACTGCCCCGGCTATCATTCTTTTCTTTTATGAATAGTATTCTTTGTTTAAGAAATATTTGCCTACCCAAGGTCATGTTTTCTTCCAGCAACTTGGAAGTCACCTCTGAGTCTATGATCCTTCTTGGGCTGAGTTATCTCTCAAAGGANATAAGAAAGGAGCCCTCTTANCTCGCTAAGTACATGGGTATCAGCCCTCACTCAGACCCTTAAACACTAGAGCTGTTCTGGCCCCTCTGTTTTGGATGGGTTGTTCATTGGAATTGTTCCTTAACACTTGTTCTTCCAGGAGAACTTTTGTAGCCTTCCCCAACAACCATTCCAAAGCAACAAGATTGCACTTTCTTCTTACTGCTTTGTTTCTTGCACAGTCAGGAAGGCCCTGCCTTGCTGTGTGTGTTTCCTGTTCTCAGTGTTAGGGGAGTGCCACTGCCTCCACACGTGGGCCAGATACACCTGCTGTGAAGTTCTTCTGAGTTCTTACTACTTTTTCTTCCATACCTATTATTCCACTTGGTTTTTGCTAACATCTTGGAAGGATATTGATTGCAATATACATTTACCTGTTCTTCCCTCTAACTCTAATGAGTTTTTATTGTTGAGCCTTGTGGTCTTTTCCTGGTGTTGGAATAGAGGCCTCTTCTTATCGAGGCTCCCCTCATACAGGGAGCCAGCTGAATTCCCTACAGAGTCTTGGAGGGGTTTTCCCATGGCTTGGTGGAAGAGTGTTGTGGGTCTACTTAAAAAGTATGACCCATGGATATTGTTGTGGATCTACTTAAAAAGTATGACCCATGGATATTGTTGTGGATCTACTTAAAAAGTATGACCCATGGATACCTGAGGGCCTAACTATGCCCCTCAGCAGCTGACACATTGATATTGAGTGGGTCCTGGGCTGACAGTGTGGGAAAACTGGTGCCCAGTTGCAGAGGACTGAGGGCACTGCCTGTGGTATATACCAGCCATTACCACCAAGGATAATTGTGTTGGCCACTGGGCCCCAGCCTCTTTACCCATGTTGCTGAACTCTGCACTCTGAGTAGGGCCATTAAGGCCTAGCAATACCTGTTTTTTGCAGCTAACATACAAAACACCAATAGCTTCAGCTGAAATGGATTTTTAAAAGTGTCATTTTATGGAGAATTTTACTTTCCATCTTGTTGTTTATTAGGCTCTTAAAGGGAAAGCTTGTAATGTATCCATTGATCGAAATACCAATTGAATAGACGTGAGCACATAAAGTACATAAAATCGCCCAGCCCCTCATAATAGGGCAGCGGCATTTGTAATGGAGGCAGAGCAATTAGCTTTACCCACCACCACTGGGCTGGGCTGGCAAGGGGTGCCCCTGAATCGCTGTTGCTCATTAATGTGAGAGAAAAAGGGTGGAGCAGGATCCCTCAAGGAGTGAGACCCTGAAGAGTCCTTGGGTGACATAGCAGAGCTCTTCCTTGGAGCCCTGTTCATGGGTCAACCTCGGGCCCTAATTAGCCAACTTTGTCCCACCTCCTTCACCAACAGCCACCCACTTACATCCCCTGTCTAACCATGGCCTTACCTGCCCCAGGCTGACCGCTTTCCTTAGGTACAGTTTACACAGTCAGCCTTCTCCATGCATAGCCTTACCTTCACGGTGGCCCTCCAGGGCAAGTTTGCCCTTTTCCTTTGTGCATGGTGCCTGTGTCCCAGGGATAATGANTCCTCTTAGTTACCCCCGACCTCATGCCTCTGCTCTGCCTTTTCCCTCGTGGACTTGGTAGTCTTCTCCCTAGGACTGGCTCCTTCTTGGGAACCTGAGATGCTGGGTTGTCCAGGTCATTGAGATAAGCCTGTTGAGTGAGGCTTCTCTCTTCCAGAGCATTTCATGTGCTGCCCTGCCCAAGATGTGCAGGTGCTGAAACCATTAGGTAGGACTAGCACTGGGGGAAAAGAGTGTTTGTACTGCTTGGTACCCACACACATGCTCGTGTACTTGTACACACACAGGCACACATACAAGCTCACTCTCCTGAGCTGAATGACTGGGGTGGGGCGGTCGGTTTCTGGTGGAAAGCCCTGCTAAGCAGTTTAGTGCCTGTCACGGCGGCTCCGCCTGACCTACTTGGGGATTCGCCGTGCAAGCTGCCTCTTCTGCTGACTGCGCACTCTCGATCGCTCAGCTCCAAGCTTCAAAAACCGTGCTCCATTTCCTGAAAAATGCTTCCCTGGTTGTTTTCTCTGCTCCCCAGCCAGCCTGCCCAACTCCTGTTCCATCACCTCCAGCTTGGGCAGCCTGGCCCCACATGCTGCCATTCTCTGGGTAGCAATGTTAGGGTCACTACTCTGCTCTCATGTGTCCTCTGACCCTCCTCTTCTGTCTGGCCCGTTGCTTCCTTGGTGCTCAGCCTTTGATGTACAAATGGGTACCTTGTTTGCCAGATNTCCTTGCCTTTTCTAGGAAGTCTTCCTTGTTCTGTCTCCCACTATCCCTGCCTATAACTGACCAGAGCTTTCAGACACACCCTCGTCCCTGCCCTTCCTGAGAGGTCCTGGGGACCCACACCTCTGCTCCCATATCTGGCATATGCCCATTAGTACAGATTTCCAGAGCTGCCCACATTCCACACAGCATGGGCCTTGTCCCCTGGGGGTCCTGGATGACAGATAAATGGCTAGGTAGGATCTATGCCTTTCCTAGGCTGGGAGCATCTCTCCTTCACTGAGTATTTATTGAAGAAGGCTGCCCCATAAGGACATAATGCCTGAGCTTGGACTCAGATCCAATCATGTCTTCAGGCAGAGGGACATCATGTGCAAAGGCCTAGTTCCAGGGGGCACAATGCTTTGAATTCTAGACCAGAGAGGGGGAGGGTTTAAACATGGCAGCAGTGACCAGCAAGGACTCAAGAGCTCAGCCCTGTGGACCTCTTGGGAAATGCATAGAATGAGGAATTGGGGGAACTTTATCAGTTGTATAGTTTCAAACAAATGGACAGGAAAGAGTAGGTGAAGGGATCCTTAACCTGAACCAGTAGAAGCCAGGCTGGACTCTAGGGTATCAGCAGAGGACAAACGGATGAGGCCTGAGCTTGGAGGGAAGGTAGCAAGGTCTTAGTTTCTGAGAGGTCTGGGAGGCAGAAGGTTCTGGGAATGGAGGTAGACGGATTAGAGGAAGAGGGTGGGTATGGGGCAGGAGGTAAGTATAGAAAGCAAGTATAAACAAGTGTTACTTGGACTTTGGCAGTGAGGGGAGGGGGGACAAATATGGGCTTTTGTTTGTTTCTTGTTGGGGAGAGGTATGTTCATGTGAATGTATGTGTACACATATGCACATATACATGGAAGCCAGAGGCCAACCTTAGGTGTCATTCCTCAAGAGCCGTCCACCTTACCCTTTTTTTTTTTTTTTTTTTTTTTTTTT
>LZPO01034882.1:222460-244677 GCA_001675575.1 Neotoma lepida | reverse complement strand
GGGTTTAGCTATAATGTATCCCGTACAGTAAGTGCGGCAGGCTGGGTTTAGCTATAATGTATCCCGTACAGTAAGTGCGGCAGGCTGGGTTTAGCACTGACCACCAAATCTAAGCTTATTCTGGGCCATATCTGATAAACAGTTTGTTCTCTCTGTAGGTCCTTGGTGCTGAACCGCCTGCGTCCATCCATCCCTGGAGGTGGGAAAGCCCCACTTGGTTCCCCTCGGTGGCGCAACAAAGGCTACCGCTGCATAGGAGGGGTTCTCTACAAGGTGTCTGCCAACAAGCTCTCCAAGACCTCCAGCCGGCCCAGTGATGGCAGCAGGGCCCACCTTCGCACAGGTGAGGTGGAATGCTGGAGAATATGTGGATGAGACACACTGAGTGTCAGTGTGTCTGACTTTCTCTGGGCATTCAGCTGTGGGCATAGCCATAGTAAAGGGACAAAGGCCAGGGTCCTGGAACTTAGAGAGCTGAGAGAGTGGATGGCCCCAGAGAACTGGATGGGCACAGGGCTTTAGGAGCTATCCCTTGGGAAACTGAAGGGGTAGCCAGAGTGGGGGTAATGTTGGAAGGCCCTGCAATGCTAGTGTCCCCTGGGAATCTGAGTGGCGCTTGCCTCTTGCTTGCCTGAGCAGCCAGATTTTCTGTGGGAGACCATGCAGCAGCACCTGTGTTTTGCTCTTAGACAAAGGATGAGCCAGGTATGGTAAACATGCCTGGGTGAGCGAACACCTGGGGCCACGGTACCCCTAATCACATTGGTGATGCCTCACCAACTGTATCTGGAGGCAGGCATCACCACTGCTGCAAGCCCCTGCAGCCTGGGGACAGGCTGAGGAGAAGGAAATGCTTTGGATGTGCTTATTGTACAAATTAACTAGAAAAGTATTTTGGTTTCAGTCCAATTTTACCCTCTTCTTTGCCCATCAAAAAGCACGGCAAGATTATGGGTTGCTGTGGAATTCAGAGGCCCAGCTGTGCCCAGCAGTCCTATTCGCTCACCAGAGGGGCTGGAAGGAGAAGAAATCATCCAGGGAGAAGGCAGTGCCAAGGGCAGTCCTAGGTTCACAAAGATACAGGGAATATCCCATTTGGGACAGCCAGCTCTTCTGTGTCCCTGCCAGGCTGTGCTTGAGAGCTGTTCTTCAGGTCCAGAGCTTCTAGGTGCTGTTCTCCAGACAAGATGCACAGGGAACATAGCTCCTGACATTATTCCTTTGGGGTGGAAGAGCCTGGTAAACTCATTTAAGAACTGTGGGAGTAGCCTGGGCTCCTGCCCTGACTCTTATATGCCCTTGTGTCTCCGCTTCCCCATCAGTACCCACTGTAGTCTCTCTGTCCCTGTGGTTTTGCTCTGTCTCATATTCCAGCTTCTTAAGCACCAAGGCTTGGGATTAGGACTGAACCTTGGGCTTAGAAATAAACCCTCTCATCTCCCTACAGTGACCACCATCACCTAGTGACTTCCACATGGTCCTGTCCTCAGATACTAGGACTAGCCTTCTTGTGCTGAGTCTTGATTTGCACTGTGTTTGGCTGGATGGGCCTAGGGCATGGGGCTACACCAGCCACCTGTGCTTCTTGCATCTCCCTTATCTGGGGGAGGTAGAGATGAGAGGTGTAAATTCTGTCAGGGCGGGCAGCAGTGTTAGACTTGGCCTCTTATAGTCAAGTGTCCTTCACTGGGAAATGATAGGCTCTAAGCTATGGAGAGGGCTGGGCTCTTTCCCTGTCACTTCTCACTGGGAAGCTATGTCTGTTCCTGTGATCCAGGGACCAAGTGTCGAGTTCTGTGGACTCTGCCTTCCTGTCTCCCACACACAGAGCTTCCACATCACCATGATGTGAACAGTCTATCCCCATTATTCTGGGCCTGGCCCTTTTGCTCCCCTTTCTTTGCTATAGACCCAACTAAGAAGGAATTTCTGCTCCCATAAGCCCTTGCAGCCTTGTTTTCCAGTGCCCTAGCAGCCACCTAGAGCCTGTCTTCCATTCAGCCAGCTATCTGAGGGAACATGTGATGAGAGCAGGGTGGGAGTCCCAGGGGGACTCTCTACCACTACCTCTACCCCTGTCCTTGCTCTTGCCAAGGCTTCAGTCTGCTGCCAGTTAGGGCTGTCATTGTCCCTGACCTACCTACCTAGCCTTGGCAGCCACTCTAGGGCCTTTCTGGGGCTTGCCCTTTCCTTGGGATGGGATGTGGGGCACGTTGAAAGACATAGGCTGGCAAGACCACACCCTTCCTTCTGAGCCAGGGGAGATGACCAGTGAGCTGGATAGCACCTGCTGCCTGGACACCCCCCCATAACCTCCACCCCACAGTGAGGAAGGTAGATTGCTCCCAACAGTGCACTACCGCTGACTGGCCCACTTACACTAGTCNTAATTAAAGAAATAAATTTCCTTCTCTAGTGTCAGCAAACCTTTGACTTCACAGGAGGGATGGGGCACCAGCTCCTCTCCTGGCCACCCCTCCAGGATGGAGTCAGCATTAGCCATAGCTTTCTTGGCTTTCTGAAGTTCAGCCCACTCTCCCAAGAATACCTGCTATTCAAATGGCCCAGTTCCTGCACCCTTGCCCTGTACTTGCCTTGGTTGGCTGGACTTGCTGAGAGCACAAAGAACCTGACAGTCCCTTCAGTGAGGGACAGAAGTCTCGGACTACAGGGCTAGCCCTGGCTTCTTGAGGNCCTCTTGGCCAAAGTGAAGCAGGTGTGATCTGTAGTTTTCTGCTGCTGACTAGCTACCTAGGTTGTGTNCCTGGGCAAGTGAGGTCGCTATAACTTTTTCTTTTGTTTGTTTTTTGAGACAGGGTCCTTCTATTATGTAGATCTGGCTGTNGTGGAACTCACTATATAGACCAGGCTGTCCTCAAACTCATAGAGATCCACCTGCCTCTGCCTCCTAAGTGCTGGGATTAAAGGCATGCACCACCACACCTGGCCCTCTGTGACTATTTGTGCCCTGCCTTCCCCTCCTGGGGCACCAGGGGGTCACATTAGAGGGGCATGCAGGGAAGCCTTGTCAGCTGCACTCTAAGGGTGCAGAGCTACCAGGTCATGGAGACCCTACTCATTGTTGTTCCTCTCTGTGACTTCCTCTGCCATTTTGTTTTTCTTTCCAAGATTGCAGTTTTAGGTGCCTTTGTTGAATGTGTCTGGCAGGCTCTCAGCTGAGTAGACCTGGGCTTTACGAAGCCCTTGCTCCAACCTCCTGGGAGCAATGGAACTGGGGACAGATACCTGAGCTTGGCCCCTTGTTTGCCTGGTGGGCTCTGCCAGAATGATAGCCAAGTGCTGAGGAGGCTTTGACCGCTCTGAAAGATGAGCTCCCTTTGAGACCAGGGAACAGACAGGGCACTAAGCAAGGGTGGAGCTGGAGGGAGCCAGTATTTATTTTGGGAAGCTCCAGGAAGTGAAAGTGCTCCCAAGTGCACAGCAGAAGCAGCACCTTAGCTCCCAGGTCAGGACTGTGCCGTGGAGCTCTTTGCACCTCTGGTCGCTTCTTTTCAAGCTAGCTACTTTATGTGCATTTTTAACACTGCAAAGCATTTGGAAGGTGCCTCTATCCTTGTCAAAACTCCCACCGGGAGCCCCACGCTGATGTGTTTTTAAAAGCAGAAAGTGGAAAGATGAGAAAGCTGCTCCCTACCAGGTCCTGACAGGTGGCACGTGATGCCCACGTGTCCCTGGCTGGGAGCAGATGGTGCCAGTGTCACCAGCAGGCTGGGCGACAGCCCAGGAACCAGTGCTCATTGACAGACTATCACATTGCACGTCACTGGTTACGAAGATTGGCAGGTGTGAGTGTGTGTCTGTGCCACCTGGACAGTACTCCACTGCCACCCTAAGGACAGGTGTCCTCAGCTAGAAATAGAGGCCACCCTAAATTCTTCCTTGCTTCTCTGCACCCTGAGACCCTTGCCCCACCCTTCCTTTCCCCTCAGAGCTTCCTCCTCAGACCCTGCAGTCCTTCCTGTGCTCTCAGCTTCCTGTCCCTACCTTGAGGCCCACGTTCATGCCCCAACTGCCTGAGCCTGCATAGCTATGCAGTAGAGTCCCTGCTTCCCACTGGGACCCATGGATACCCTTTTTAAACTCAAGGGCACTGAGGTTAAGTGTAGGGCAGCCTCTGACCAGAGAGGCCCACAGAACTCCAGGAGGGTAACATCCGGCCTCACAGCTCATTTAACAGATACCTCAGATACTTCCCAGCAGCAGACAGGATTTCCCTAGCCTTGAGCCCAAAGTCCTTAAGGTACCAAGGTTCAGCATACCGTCCACTCCTGTCTAGGGAGGATTTTAAAAGGGTGTGGGGAGCTCTCAGGGCCAAGTAGCTTACAGGGTGCCCAGGGGAGAGAGTATGAGTTTCCAACCAGTGAGGCATGAAGGGCTGTGAGGAGTGCAGCTCTGGAGCAGATCCCGGGTGCTCTGTCTTAATAGAGCCTGGTTGTGTGGGTTCAGGCGCTTTAGAACATCCCCTTTTAAAACCTAGATGGCTTTGTCATCACCTCAGGTCCTCAGAATTTCTGAGTGATGTCACTTGTGCCTCTTACTGCTGTATTCATTTCAGCAGCTGCTCTGTAGGAAATTGGATCTGGTCTGGGAAGGGTCATGTGTGTATTTGAGGAACCAGGGGAAGCCATCCTGAGCAGGCCCTGCCCTGCCTGCCCTGTGATCCTGGGGTTGGCCTGTATCTTTAAAAGGCAGGCAAAGCTGTGTGGTGAGCCTGGGCATTCCCCTACATGGATGCCTTGAGGTTCTTAGGGAGCCCCATTCCCATCCCATTGTCTTCATGCCACATTGGTCACCTCAGAAAGGCTGATTGGATTTTGGTGTTTGGGAGTTTGAGGACTATGAAAGGGAGCCTTCCAACTTTTAAGTAACAAGCTCCATTTGGACCCAGACACCCTTGTCTGCAGCCACTGTGCAGAGCTGCAAGTTGCATTTCCATCTGTGCCAACACATTCTTTTTCCTCCTCCTCCTTCCCTCTTCCTCTGGTCCTTCTTCAAATGTATGACTTGCTGTCATGCTCACTACAGAATCTGTCTCTTATACACATCTAGATGTGTATAAGAGACAGCTTCCCCTCCTTCCCCTCCTCCTTCCCATCCTCCCTCTCTTCCTTCCTCTCCTTCTACCGTCCTCCCCCACCCTCCCCTTTTTCCCTCCTCTCCTCCCCTTTTCACTCTCTTCCCTTCCTCTCCCTCTCCTTTTCCCTCCTCCTCCCCCCTCCTCTTTCTTTTTTAACAATCCTTCAAGTTTAAAAAGGCAGTTTCTCTCCTTACAGCCAGGCCCATATCCTCCACCCTAGTATGAGTAGCCCCCCTCTGTTTCCTTCCCAGGCTCTACAAAGTTAGGTGCCATCACCCTTTGCCATTTGTATGATGGCCTCCTTGGTAACCAGGCCAAGGACAGAGCCTAGAGACATGTCAATGGGCCAATCACTACCTCAGCCCAAAGACCTGCCCCATGAGCCACCTGGGCACTGAGGGGGAGCAGGAAACTGGGAAGCCAGTAGGGAACCAGTAAGCACCAAGTTGATCTTAGGGAGCCTAGCTGGTTGGAGACATCAGGGGCTGGCAGGCTGTTCTAGTCTTTGACCCTGGCATGCTGGATCCAAGGCTGTCCACCCTTAAGATAACCCAGCCACAGGACCCAGCAGTGCCCACTCTTGATGCTGTGTCCCCAGAGGGAAGGGCTCCTGGAAGAATCATCTATGCCTGAGCTAAGTTCTTGGGGGCTCGAGGGGACTTTGCCAAGATGGTTTGGCAGGAAGAAGGTGTGAGTGAGCCAGGGAAGGGTAGGTAAGGGCTACAGTTGGGCTGTGGCCTGATGTGACCTGTTCCTTCCCCTGTAGGACGACTGGAACCTGCCACCAGCTGCAGTCGTTCCTTGGCCAGGTGCGTCCCTTGAGGCTGGGAAGGTAGGGGCTCCCTGCTCACTCTGGGGCTCACAAACCTCTCTCTTATGTATAGCCGGGCCGTCCAGCGAAGCCTGGCCATCATCCGGCAGGCGAAGCAGAAGAAAGAGAAGAAAAGAGAGTACTGCATGTATTACAACCGCTTTGGCAGGTGTAACCGTGGCGAGCGCTGCCCCTATATCCATGACCCTGAGAAGGTGGCCGTGTGCACCAGGTGCCCTGCCCAGCCTCACTGACAACTTGGGGGGTTAGTGGCAAAACCTGGCACCAGCCCTCCCCAAACCTTCCTATCCCATGCTGCAGATTTGTCCGAGGCACATGCAAGAAGACAGATGGGTCCTGCCCTTTCTCTCACCATGTGTCCAAGGAGAAGGTGAGTACTGTGTGGTCAGCAGGCCTGCTCTTCCAGACATTCCTGGGTGCCATCCAGCCTCCAGACAGATTGTACTGCATAGTTTTCCTTGGTCTTAAGTTAGCAGCTCCCGCCTCCAGTGTCCACAAGCTCACGTAGTTCTCCNGCCCACCCCTTCACCCCATGTCCTGGCTGTGTTGTGCTGCCTTTTCCTCCTGCTGGAAGAAGCACCAAACCTGGGTCCCAACATAGCACATACAAGAGTCTTCCTTTCTCCTGTCACCATCGCCCCAGGTCTTATAATGATGCCAAGCTACTTCCCACCTCCACTACAGAAACAGGGGAGAGAAGTCTCTCAGATGCTCCTCTAGTATGAGGCCAGGGTCTTATCTGTCTCCTGTCCCAAGACTGCCATGGATGGAGTACTGGTCAGAAGAGCCATGGCAGTACAGCTAAGATTGCAATGCCCAGGTGTGCTCCAGCCTGGAGGGACGGAGAGCAATGTACAGTCAGGGCCACAGACCGCTTGGCTTTACCTAGACCCACTGACCTCTGAGAAGATGGCCATAAGTGTGAGGAAGGGCCTGGGGCCAAGGCCGCAGTGCAGAGGAGGCGGGTGGGTGAGGCCTGCTGCTGCTCCGACAGCTTTTCCCCTTGAGAAGCTTGGAGAGAATCAGCATTTTTCTCCCTAATCGAGCTTCGAAACTCTGTCGTGAGCAATTTGGAAATTCACGTCGAGTTTCAGGTTCATTAAGCGCCAGCTCCAAAGCCCGTGCGCACTCCAAGCTGTCTAATGTGTGGGCCGCACCAGCGCCCTGAATTAATGTTATTGTTATTTGTGTGGACGTGGCGGGGTGCAAACAAGGTTAATTGAAATGAGAACGCAGTTTCCTCTTGGTAACGGCCCCGCTCTGACAGCCAGGAGGAGCTCTGTTTGGTGCAAGAGTTGGCTTTATTATCCCTTTTTATTAGAGCTAATTTGGGCTCTATATCAAAAACCACATTAAGGGAATTGTCTACAGCCTCACCACCGCCAGCCCAAACGGGGCCCCCAGCCCCTCTCCCCTCTGTGGCTGCAGTTAAAAGACAATTAAAAATAAACTCTTGCTCAGTAAATCACCCTTTGTTTCTTTGATTTCCCTTCCTCTCTCTACTCCAGGGCTGCTGCCCCAGCCTCTTCCTTCTTGGCCTTCTTCAGACAGGCTCCTGCCTTCCCCTCTCCCACCTTGCCCCAGAAAGTGAATTTTTAAAGCCCGTGGAGTCCTTGGGTCAGGAAAGTACTCCTCAGAGCCACTGCTAGTCCAAGTGTGGGACATCTGTCAGCAGGCTGAGATGTGCATTTTGAGATATGAGTGACCTCCTGGGGCTGAGGAGAATGTGTGGGGTGAGGACAGTGACCATGCCCATTTTCCAAACAGTCCAGGAAGGGNTGGTGGTTGGCCCATGGAAGGAGAAGAAGCAAAGTTGCCTGTAAAATTCAGAGGTAGCCTCTTTCCTGGGTAGTCTCAACCCAGGTCCCGTTGCCCATCTTCCCCTCCAGGCCCACATGGTGGTAACAAGTAGTGGTTGCAGCCAGCAGTCATCAGGGCTGTTGCAGCTCTCTACTAAGAAAGGAACAGGGTATATATCTAGGTCCTGGGCTGAGTCACTTGCCCAGGCCTGTCCACCCACAGCTGCCAAGGTGGGTCCAGACTTCCTGCTCCAGGACCCAATGTACTGATGGGCTAGACCTTGGTGCTACCATGTAGCCAGTGCCTGACCTGGTGTCCTGGATATCCAGCTCCAAGTCTGCACCACCTAGATAGCAGAGCTATGTCCCAGGGCTCCCAAGATACACCAGGCCATGGGTTGGTGGTTAGGAGCCCTGTTTACTGTGTTCACTGGTAGGGAATAGCACACCTAGGAAAAGCCACTGCTGCAGACTGCCTAGCTCCATATCTTCATTTGGGCAGAGTTAGAGCAGATAAGGGAAGCAGGAGTTTGATGTGGGAAGGTAGCTCCCTGGACCCCAGCTACTGCTGGCTGGCATTGTGTGTTCATTCCTTGTGGGTTTTTTGTTTGTTTGTTTTGTTTTGTTTTTCCCCCAGAATCTCAGTATACAGCCCTGGCTAGTCTTGAGCTTACTATGGAACCAAGCTGGCCTGGAACTCACAAAGATGCACCTGTCTCTGCCTCCCAAGTGTTGGGATTAAAGGTGTGCACCATTACAACCCAGCTTTGTGTCCATTTCTCCCTCCCACCAGGAGGACCATGGTGAGGGTCTTCAGGAAGAATCTGAGTGACTGTTGTCCAGCTGTGGGACCCTCTCGGGGGCCTGCAAGTCCTGGTATTTTTACTTGTAAAGTGGATGTGGTGCAAAGGTACAGACTTTTGGCCCTCACCTTTCTCCCCTCCCCACAGATGCCTGTGTGCTCCTACTTTCTGAAGGGGATCTGCAGCAACACCAACTGTCCCTACAGCCACGTGTATGTGTCCCGCAAGGCTGAAGTCTGCAGTGACTTCCTCAAAGGCTATTGCCCGCTGGGTGCAAAGGTGAGGGGGCTGCAGGCGGGCACAGGACAGGTTGTTAAGCAGTCTTCAGTACTGTCTGCATTGACTTCTGTAGTCTTGCATAGCCTTGAGGTGGTCACTGTAATTCCATCCATCTTGCAAATGACTCAGAAGTGCAGCAACTTACCCAGGGTCCCACAGGGCCAGGTAGCACCCCAGGTCCTCATGCAAGGGCAGCAAGGGGTTTATAGTAGAGCCTACCCAAAATATGGAAGAGATGAAGTGGCTGAAATAGTGAAACTCAGGGAGATTGCTGTGGGTTAAGGCCAGTAGTGACTGAAAGAGATACCAGGGATTGGAAGTTCTACAGGACTGAAGTAGCTGTGTGGCTGCCTGCTTCCCTGAGAATATATATATATATATATATATATATATATATCCCACTTCCATCTCACCTATGGTAGAGGGCTGCTAGTAAGGGTGGCCTAGGGCTGGATCCCATATCCCACTGGAGGTACCCAATGTGGAGTTAGGGTTAGGAAATGGGTAGGAGGGCTAGCACCATATCCCTGGGTAACTAGCATGCTGCCTCTGCCTAGATGTCCAAGACTACCTATCTGGCTGCCCAGGCAGCTCAGCCCTACCTGTTGGCTTTTATGGGAAATTCCCCATAGCTGAGCTGGCATGATCTTACCAACTGCCCAGCTGCAGGAGAACCCTGGGGATCTAGTCCTCCTCTCCACACCTCCCATATCTAAGCTCCTCATACTGGGGTTCTGTGCCTGAGGTGGGCCTAAGCATGGCTAGGGACTCTTGGAGAGGGCCCTTTAGTCCTCGGTATCTTAAAGAAAAGCTATGACACACAACTCAGGGGCCCATGGAAAGCCCCTTTGCTGTCTTTCCTGTCTGTGGATCCCCACCCTCACTCCCAACCTTGTCAGTGAAGTGAAATCAAGGCCAGTGGGCAGTGTGGGCTATGTCGGTACAAGGCCAGCCGCTATCTCAAGAACCCTTACAAGCTTCACATCACAGTGGGCACCAGAAGCACAGTGTATGTGCCCCATCCTACCTGGGCATAACCCTCTCAAGTTGCCTGAGCTTTTTGATGCTTTCTGTCTTTTATCCTGTGCACCCACCAAAGTGGCTCGAATCTCCCTTCTAGGGAGGACACAAGTGGTGACTTCCTTAAGCCTACTGATGCCTCTGTATTGCTACTGACAGCATGAGCTTGACAGGAGCTGTCCGGTCACCTTGAAGGGCGCTGATCCCTGGCAAGGAAGCCCTTCCGGGGAGGTGGAGACTGGCAGACCTTGGCAGGGGCACTTCTAGGCTCTGGCCCAGGTGAGGGGCAGGACCCCATGGATGCTGCAGCTGATTATTGTAAAATATTCCAATTTAAATGAAGATATCAGAGCGATATTTAAGTCCTGCTTCTATTAGTGGAAGTGCTTACTGCGTCCCTTTCTGCGTGTCAGCGCTGCGTCCCTGCCGCATGATGGATAGCAGCTTGTAATTATATATGGGGGAAAGCGCTGAGCAGGCCAGATCCAGCGGGAGGGGAGGTAGCAGTCTGGGCCTGTGAGGGTTAATTTTATTCTCTAAATAATATAAAAAGTGCTGAGTCGTCACCTTGCGCCTGAAGTAGAAGTCCTCAAATGGGCCCTAGAGAGTTTATAATATTCCACTGAATCAAGTGAAACTGTTAACCTTGCTTCATAAAGCCAGGGCTTGTTAAAGAGGCGCGTTCCCTTTCCTTTTGAATAATTTAGGCTGGGAGTAAGTCTCTGCTCCTTCCCTTTCTGGAGGCCGTGGGGCTGCTCCAGATCTTACCACACGGGGTAGCCTCTGCCAGCTGGACTTGAGGACAGATTGGTGATGGCAAGCTGGTAACTGTTTTGTAGAACGCCTCTCACTGTCAGGGTCTGGTGTATCCTCACACTAGAGTAGAAAGTGGCAAGTGTGGCACTGTGTCGCTTCCTCCCGCTCCTGGTTGTGACCTAGGGCACACTTTGATCACTTGATGGATGTGATGCCAGCTTTGCCTCAGCGTGTATCTCCTTAGATTATGAGTGTTCTGTGTAACATGGCCCACACAGAGCTGGTGAATCTATCCTCTGTGTGTGTATACCTGTGCATTTTGAGTATGTGTGTGCATGTGTGTGTGCCTTTGGGCACCATCCATTCGTGTGTACGTGCNTGTNCGTGGAGATTGTGTGTGTGCATGTGTCCCAGCTTCTTCCACCTCTCTGCCAAACCTGCTACACAGCTCTCCCCTCTCCCGTCAGTGCCTCCTGCTCTGCCATCTCCTGCAAGTGCTTAGGCCCATCCAGGACCCCTGACTATTAGGTTTCAGCTCTGTGCTAATCCATCCCCTAACCCTCTTGGCTACTGAAGCACCCTAAGTCCTCCCATAGCATCTTTGGTTTTCCTGCCCATTGCCACATATTACCTGTGCCTTGTGAGGGAGCATCCTGCAATCAGCCCAAATCTTTATTTTTGAATGTAATCCTTCCATTTTCCCCATAATTTATGAGTCTGTTGAAGGGCCTATCTTCATCCATGATCACAGAGAGCTCCCATATTTGGTATTGCTGATTCCATTAGTTGTGGTGAGGTGGTTATGGGTAAGGGGTCAGACTCTAGTCCAGCCTGCCCTTCCACTTGTAGCCATGACCTCCACAGGTCTTAACCACTAGAAATGCTTCTTTTTCTAGAGATGAGGGCTCTGCCTCCCACATGGGGCTATGATGGACTTGAGCCATGTGATAACTGTCTCTTGTGTAGGCTGCCATGTACTCTCTGGACTCTCTATTGTTGATTTGCTTATCATGTGAGGCCTTTACTTGGTGTGCCTTTATGTAGTGAGTATAGTTCTCAAATGACGTCCTAATCTGTCTTCCTTTCCCTCTGAATGTGGAGGCTTTAGAGAAAGTAACAGATTCATTGAGATATAACTCACAAAGCACTAAGTTTTAGTGTCACAGTTTTGGTATATTATATTTTGTTTCTTTTCAGTGCTTGGGATCGAGCCTAGGGCTTCATGCACACTAGGCAACTATCCCACCATAGAAATAAGCCCTCATTGCTCATGTTTTGTTTGTTTTGTTTTGGTTTTGGTTTTTAATTATGGCATGAAATGAAAAAAAAAGTTGTGATACAGAGCTAAGATGTGACTCCATGGTGAAGTACCTGCCTAGCATTAACAAGGCCCTGAGTGTGACTCCCAGAGCTGTGGGACAGATCTGCAGTATACCACATATAGCAGTGCACGTGATCCTAGCCCTTCTTAAGGCAACAGATCAGTCATTAAGTGAATTTACAGTATTGAGCCAGGGCACACAGCTGTAATCCCAGCACTTGGAAAACAGAAGTAGGAAGATCACTTCAAGTTTATGCCCAGTCTGTCTACATACTGAGTACTAGGTCAGCCAGGGTCATATAGCAAGACCTGTCTCAAGAGTAAATAAAGTGTCATAGTAATCTGCAATCACCACCACTGTGAAGTACTTTCAAAGCTTTTTCAGCACCCCAAACTGAAATACTATAGATACATTAAACAGCAACTGTCCTTTCCTCCCTGTCCCCAACTCCTGGCAGCCTTGCCTAGGCATTTCACATGATAAAATCAGTGTTTGTTACTCTGTGTCTGGCATCTCGGTTCTTTTTCTCAGCATAGTATTTTCAGGGCTCGTGTTGCAACATATATACGAACTTCATTCCTTTTTATGGCCACATAATATTCCATCACATGCATGCAGGCATTCTGTCCATCCTTGCATGTCTGTAAATAGACGTGGCTTAGTGCCACCTTTTGGCTGCTGTGAAGGATGCTATAATGAACACTGGCATACAACTACCTGCTTTTACTTTCTTGCTGGATCATACATCAATCCTGTATTTATTTGTCTTTTTGTAAACCTGCCAAACTGTGTTCCATGGTGACTGGATGACTTCACATTTCCATAAACAGGGAATCCTCCCCATTGTATGTGGTTAACATTTGTTAACACTGATAATTTTGTATGGGTTCCTTGGCATTTTGAAACATAAAATCTTTCATCTGAAGACAGACAAAATGTTACTGCTCCCATTTCAATCTGAAGACTTTTTTTTTTTTTGTTTTCCTTGCCTAATTGTTCTGACTGGAAAGTCAATACTGTGTTGAATAAAAGTGGCAAAAGTGGACATCTCTCCTTTTGTTTTCTGTGACTGAGCGTGATAAAGCCTTAGGCTTCTTATGAAGTGGGATGTTGTGGTTTCAAGGTAATGCTGACCTTATGGGAGAAGTTTAGAAATATGTCCTTCTTTCCGGTTATGAACGGTTGAGAAAAATCAGTGCTAATTGTNTGTTTAGTGGTGGAGTAGAACTCAGCAGTGGAGCCTATAGTCCAAGGCTCTGTCTGGAGAGGTCTTCTTACTCAGTGCTGTGGGACAGAAAATGAGTTTTCTAGAAGTGTGTTTGGCTAGAAGTTCCNCCATCTCATTGCTCTTTGCACAGAACAGCTCTGTTTCATTGATCTTTCACTATTGGTGTTTCTTCCCTTTTCAAATTCATTGTTTTCTGTTATTTTATTACTTATTTCTGCTTGCTTGGCATTTATTTTGCCCCTTTTCTCTAGGTTCTTGAAGTGAGAACTTAGAGCACTGTGAACTTTCCCTTTTTCTGAGCATATTTGGTTAGCTGTGTCCCCAGCATTTTGGTGCTGTGCTCTCCCTCAGGGCTTCCTGTCTCTGTGGCTGCTGCTTTCTGACTCATGGGTTATCCAGAAGTGTGCTGTTCAGTTTCCAGGAATCTAGAAATGTTTCTTGTTGTCTTTCTGACCTTTGTTTAATCCCCTCGTAGTAAAGAATATACACTGGATAATTTTAGTGTTTCTCTCTTCCTCAATCCCCAGCCAGCTTGGACTCAAACCCATGCTAGGCAAATGCTCTACACTAAGCTACATTTCATCCCCAGCTATTTCAGTTTCTAAGGGCCTGTTTGTTTGTTTTGGGTTTGGGTTTTTCAAGACAGGGTTTCTCTGTGTAGCCCTGGTTGTCCTGGAACTCACTCTGTAGNCCAGGCTGACCTCGAACTCACAGAGATCCTCCTGCCTCTGCCTCCTAAGTGCTGGGATTAAAGGCATGCGCTACCACCACCCGGCTCTTTGGACCTGTTTTATGGCTCTGAGAATGATCTGTCTTGGGTATTTTCTACAGGATGGGAAAGCACAAGCCTCGAGACCCAGCTTTCCTTCCTAGCTGCTGTTTTCTGACCAAAACATGTGGCTTTGTTGCTGACCTTCAATTCATTTATACCTGTAAACGCAGCCACATGGTCATTTATGTATGTAAAGGTTTTAAACTGCATTTTGTTTGTTTGTTTGTTTGTTTGTTTGTTTGAGACAAAATCTCGCTATGTAGCCAAGGCTAAACTCAGACTTCACATCTATTTGTTTCCAGGGGTGAGACTACAACCTGTCTCCGGCTGTGCTTCAAAACATGTCGGACCNTAAATGCCAGTTTTGTATTATTATGTGAGAACATTAGGCCTCAACAAANATCACCATGCAGGGAAAAAGGAGGTGCTGTGGTGCCCTGAAAAGAAATGTTTTCTTTTGTTAGATAAAACATTCTGTAATTCCATAATAGATTTTGCTATTGAAAGATTTTTAAAATTTTTCCTTTATTATTATTGTATGTGTATATATGTATGAGCATATATTATGTGTGTACATATGTATGTGTATATACATTTACATATACANATATATACACACACAAGATGTGGAGGGGTGTGCACATGCTGTGGTGCCTGTGTGCAGGCTAAGGACAAGTCTGGAGGCAGTCCTCTTTCCACTTTCACACTGGTGCTAAGAACTGAACTTAAGTGGCCAGGCTTGTAGCTTGTACCATCCACTCCTTCACCCACTGAATCTTGCTGGTCCTAAAGATGTTTTTGAGTTCTGTATTATATCCTTTTTGAGTTTAAAGATGTTTTTGAGTTCTGTATTATATCCTTTTTGAGTTTTTGTCTAGCTTGCTTTCTCTCTCTCTCTCTCCTTTCTTTTCTTTCTTTTCTTTTTTCTTTTTTTGAGACAGAGTTTCATGTTGCCCAGCCTGACTTGTAACTCAATATGTAGCTAAGGATGATCTTGAACATTTGGTCTTCCTGCCTTTATATCCAGAGAGCTGGGATTACAGGTGTGTGCCGCCCTGCCTTGAGTTACATGACTTGGGAACCAAAACCTTGGGCTTCATGCATGGTAGGCAAGCATTCTGCCAATTGAGCTATATCCTTAGCTCCTAGACATTATGTTTTCATGAGTCTGTTTATCTTTCCTTCATGTCAGTAAGTATTGTTTTAGTTGTTGTGTACGTACATATGCATGTGCTTATGTGTTTGGCACGTGTGTGCACGTGTGTGCACATGTGTNCATATGTGTGTAAAGGCCAGAGATTGACATCAGGTGTCTTCCTTAGGTGCTCTTTACTTTAATTTTTGAGACAGGGCCTTTGACTGGCCCTATTGGTAAGCACTGGGGATCCTCCTGTCTCTGCCTTCCTAGCACTGAGATTACAAGCATGCTGCTATGCCCACCTTTTTANGTAACCTCTCCAGTCTTCATGCTTGTACAGCAAGCACTTTACCAGATGATCCATCTATGGCTCCCACATAGCTCTTTTGTAGGGCTGGAGAGGTGGCTCAGCAATTAAGAGCACTTGGTGCTCTTTCAGAGGACTTGGGCTTGATTCCCAGCACCCACATGTTGGCTCATGATCATTTGTAACTCCAGTTTCAGGGAATCTGATGCTGTCTTTTGGCCTCCTCAGGTACTAGGCACACANATGGTACACACACATATATGTAGGCAAAAGACTAATATACATAAAATAAAATAATTNTTTATGAAAAAGTTGTTTGGTACATGTGCATTTTAGGTTTTACTTTATTAGGTTGGGCTTGTTGAGACAGGGTGTCTTTGTTGGTCTAGAACTCACTATTTAGAGGAGGCTAGTCTCCAACTTGTGACAGTTCTTCTGCTCCTGTTTCCCACTGCATAGTTACAGGCAAGTGCAAGCATGCCAGGTGGGACATGTGCATTTAGAGTTGCTTCAGCGTTGCCTCATANCATTGTGTAAGGCCTTCTAGCCCTGCTTTCTTTGCTCTGCTGCCTCCTTTTCAGA
The DNA here is from genome assembly GCA_001675575.1 of Neotoma lepida. NCBI lineage: Eukaryota > Metazoa > Chordata > Mammalia > Rodentia > Cricetidae > Neotoma > Neotoma lepida. The sequence goes on along the minus strand of LZPO01034882.1, from coordinate 228,741 downwards.
TTGGGTTATGGNCATTCCTTTCTTCAATGGGTCAACTCTGTATGATCTAGCCNTTTTCTATGTNTGTGTTTGTGTGTATATTGAAATTTTATTTGTCTTTATTGCATGTGNCTTGAGTATTTTGNCTGTATATATGTCTGTGCATCACTTGTATGCATGCAGTATCCTTGGAGGCCAGAACAGGGCATTGGCTCCCCTGGAACTGTAGTTATAGATAGTTGTAAGCTGCCATGTGTGTGTAGCCAGTGCTCTTAACCTCTGAGTCACCTCTCCCAACCCCCTACCCCCACATATATATATTTTTTTTAATTTTCATTTTATTTTTAATCCTGTATACTTGTGTGTGTCTGTGTGTGGGTATGTGCACATGAATGCAGGTGTACATGGAGGGCAGAGGCATCAGATCTATCTGGAGCTAGAATCACAGGCAGTTGTGAGCCATTTAACATGGGCACCAGGAACAGAACTCTGTCTTCTGGAAGAGCAGCACATACTCTAAATCACTGAGCCATCTCTTAAATTCCTCCATATATATACATCTGGGTAGGTATGTGTGTGTATGTGTGTATATATGTATATACACACACACACACACACACACACACACACACACACACAAACATATATATATTTTGAGACAGTCTTACTATGCAATCCTGGCTAGCTTGGAACAGGCTTGTCTCGAACTCACAGAGATCCACTTGTTTCTACCTCTCGAGTATAGGATTATAGATGTGCACCACCACACTCAGCTTCCATATTTTTATTTTCAACTTACCTGTTCATTGTATTTGAAGTGACTTTTTGTAGACAGCAGGTAACTGTTTTAAGTTCATTCTGCCAATATCTGTTTTTTAATTACTGAATCTGTGCCATTTATATTTAGTGTGTAGAATCAAACCTAAAATCTTAGCACTCAAGAGGCTGAAGCACTCAAGGAGGCTCACGTTTGTCTTGAGGAAAGCCTTGACTACATAATGGAACTCTGCCTGAAATTAAAAGCACACTAAATGCTATAACTTACATTTCAAGTGTAATGTAGAAAGCTTAAGAAAAGACAGAAAGCTGGGCATAGTGGAGCATACCTTAATCCCAACACTCAGAAGGCAAAAGCAGGCTGATCTCCATGAGTTCTCGGCCAGTCTGATCTACGTAACAAGTTGCAAGATAACAGGGCTACATGATGAGACCCTGATTCTGAAAACAAACAAATACACAAAAAGATTCTAGCTTAGCAGTATTTTTTTATTTTTATCTTGAAGAAGGTTATGCCATTTCTCTCTTCATGGTCATTTCATTCCCCTGTGGGAAAATATTATTTCTCTTTTGGTTGCATTCAGGGTTATTTCTTTGTCTTCAGCTTTTTTGATCATCATGTATTTTAGGAGAATTTCTTGGTCTGTCCAGTTTGGGGTTCACTCTGCTTCTTGAATTTGAGTTGTTTCTCTTTTCCTTCTGTGTCTTCTGCTGCAGGACAGTTAGGTCTTGGTTTGCAGTCTCAGGTCTCCTCGTCTGCTTCGTCTCTGTGGTTCAGGCTAATTTCCACTCCAGTTCTGTTCCTTTGCCCACTGCTGAGTTTGTTTTAGTTATTGTACTTTTCAGNTCTAAAATTGATTGGCTTGACTGCACCCTCCTGTTTTTTTGACATTCTCTGTCTCATTAGTTTGGAGCATGTTTATGATGCTGCTTTAAACCTTGTCAGTGGTTCTAACACCTCTCTCCTCCTAGTTGGCACATACTCATGTCTCAGCATTTGTCTTAGGTTTCTGTTGCTGTGATGAAACACCATGACCAGAAGCCACTTGGGGAGGAAAGGGTTTTGTGGTGGTATGAAAGCAAATGGCCACCAAAGGAAGTGGCACTATTAGGAGGTGTGGCCTTGTTGGAGGAAGTGTGTCACTGTAAGGGTGGGCTTTGAGGTCTCTTATGTTCTAGTTACGCCCAGTGTCATAGTTTACTTCCTGTTGCCTGCCGATCAAGATGTAGACCTCTCAGCTCCTTCTCCAGCACCATGTCTGCCTGCATGCTGCCCACCGTGATGATAGTGGACTAAACCTCTGAAACTGTAAGCCACCCAATTAAATGTGTTCCTTTTTAAAAGTTGCTGTGGTCATGGTGTCTCTTCACAACAATTGAAACCCTAACTAAGACAGGTTTATTTCAGCTTGCAGCTTGTAGTCCATCACCTAGGGAAATCAGGAAACCTGAGGTAGGAACTGGTAGCTGAGGCCATGGAGGAAAACTGCTTACTGCCTTGCTCAGCCTGATTTTTAAAGAACCCAGGACCACCTGCCCAGGGTCGCACCACCCACAGTGGGCTGGGCCCTTCCCCATCAGTCACTAATCAAGAAAATGTGTTACAGACTTGTCTACAGGCAAATCTTTTTTTTTTTTTAATTTTTATTTTGTGTTCATTGCCTGCATGTATATCTGTATAAGGGTGTCAGAAGCCCTGGAACTAGAGTTACAGACAATTGTAAGCTGCCATGTGAGTGCTGGGAATTGAACCTGGGTCCTCTGGAGGAACTGTCAGTGTGCTCTTAACTGCTGAGCTGTCTTTCCAGCCCCTACAGGCAAGTCTTAACCAAGGCATTCCCTCAGTTGAGAGTCTGTCTCCTAAAAGACTCTAGCTTGTGTCAAATTGACATTAATTAGCCCTCTATCAATTTGACACACCAACACAACACTATTAAACAATATTTCTTATTCTTTGTCTCCAAGATCTCATATTACTATCACAATATAAACATAGTATAACTTAAAAGTTCCATAGTCTTTAAATTTTCAATACTTGAAAGGTTCGATCTCTTTTAAATTATCCAAAGTCTCTCNAAAAATCCAAATTTTCTCTAAAATATCCAAGGTCATATAACTGTGGCATGAGTCATCATTTGTCATTTCCTTAGTAGAATAAATTTTTCTTTTTCTGAAAAATCTTTATTTCTTTTCATTTTTTATTTTTTGTGGCATGTTTTTGAAGAACAAAAATTCTTACTTTTAATGTATGTAGATTTGTTTTGTTTGTTGTTGCTGTTTGAGACAGGATCTTACTATGTAGTGCTGGCTAACCTTAAACTCACTATGTAGACTAGGCTGGCTTTGAACCCACAGAGATCTGCCTGTCTCTGCCTCCTGAGTGCTGGGATTAAAGTTATGTGCCACGACCGCCAGCTAGTTTTCACTATATTTACCCTCATTCTTCCAGAAGTATATTTTACTCCATTCATTCATTTGTTCATTCATTTGTTCATTCATTTGTTCATTCATTTTGTACATGCTGAGCAGGTGTGGTACCACGGAGCTTGGAAGTACAGTTGAGAGTCACTTTGTCAAGTTAAAAAGATACTTGGGTTGTTTTATTTGTTTGCTGATTTCATTTTTTTTTTTTACTGTTTTAGTATTTATTTTTTATTTCATTTATTTATATGTGAATGTATGTATATGCCTGTGTGAGTGGTATGCACATGTGAGTGTGTGTACAAGTGATGAGTGTGTCCATGTGCATGGAGGCCAGAAGAGACCAAGGAAGGTATTTGGTTCCTTGGAGCTGGAGTCACAGGCATTTGTGGAATGCCTGACTTACATGGGTGCTGGGATCCAAACTCTGTATTCATCATGCTCAGCAAGTGCTCTTAACTGCCAAGCTTCCTCTTTAGCCTCATGTGTTGTGTTTTGTTTTTTTGTTTGTTTGTTTAAAAACAGAGTCTTGCTATAGCCCAGGCTAGCCTCAAACTCAGGAGTCTCCTGTCTCGCCCTGCCGAGTGCTGGGGTCACAGGTGGGCTTACCACACCTGGCACCCTTGGAGTTCTAATTGGGATTGTTGAAATGTGGGTCAGGGCAGTGAGAATGGACATAGGCTTTTCTCACTTTTTCCACCATTAAAGTGATGCTGTTACTATTATAAATAGAATNTAGTGGGCTGGGGATATGACTCAGTAGTAGAGCTCTTGCTTAGCATACATGAAGCCCTGGTTCAGTCCCAGGTTCACACACACAAAGTATTTTTAAATTTTATTTTCTCACTATTAATTGATATACAGGAAAACCAGTCTTTATGTTGATTTTGTTTTCTGCAACCTTGACATGGTATCTGTGATGGTAGTTGTAATGATTCCTACCTAAAGAGTGGTGTTTTAATAATTGAGGGTTTTTGTTTGTTTTTTAGTCCAAGTACATTCCCCTTTTCTCTCTTCCCTGTCTTGGACATAGTATATGTAGATTATAGCAGTGGGAGCTCCCAGCCTTTCCTCTCCATCAGGCACACTTTCTGGAAGTTTGTTTTTTGTTTGCTTGTTTAAAGATTTATTTGTAGCTNTGCAGTGGTGGCACACACCTTTAATCCCAGCACTCAGGAGACAGGTAGGAAGATCTCTGTGAGTTCAAGGTCGGCCGGGTCTACAGAATGAGTCCCAAGGACAGCCAGGGTTGTTACACAGAGAAANTCAGTCTTGAAAAACCAAAAAAAAAAAAAAGATTTATTTATTTTTATTTTATGTATGAGTGTTTTGCTTGCCTGTGTTCTGTGCACCACATGTGTGCCTGATGGTTGCTGAGGCAAAAAGAGGGTATTTGAGTCCTGGAACTGGAGTTAGATGGTTGTGATCCCCCATGTGGGTTCTGTGAACTAAACCCAGGTCCTCTGCAAGAGCAGCCAATGCCTTTAACTTCTGAGCCATCTCAAATGAAGATGGAGAGAGAGAGAGAGNTGAATGGGGACAGCCCCATTCTGAGAGGCATCAGTGATGAACTAGAGCACAGTGAACACTGCAGGGAAAGAGAAACCTGTGGTGGCCATCTCAGAAACAACGTGTTTGTTCTTACTGTTTCAGTCTCAATTTTTTTACATCATTTATTTAGTGCGTCTGTACATGTGTGCACACACATGTGCCTGCTTGCATATCTGCTGCAGCATGCAGGTGAAGGTAAGGGGACAACTTGTTGGACTTGGTTCTCTTTCCTTCCACCATGTGGGTCTTGGAGATTGAACTAAGACCATCAGAGTTGGTGGCAGCTGCCTGAGCTGGTGAGTCATTTCACTGGCCTAGGTTCTCACTGTGTAGCCTTGGNTATCCTGCAACTCAACTATGTAGACCAGGCTAGCCTCAAACTCGCAGAGATCTCGTTGTCTCTGCCTCCTGAGTCCTGGGATTAAAAGTGTGGGCCACCATGCCAGGTCTGGAAGGTTCTTTATAGTAAGAATATGTTCCTTTCCATCACTAATTTGCCTAATTTCAACTTTGAATTAAAATTGGATTTTCTTAAATAATTCATTTCTATGGAAGTGATCTAAGACTTTGTCCTCTTAGTTAGACTTGTAATATACTAGTTTCTGTTTATCGATCTTTTTATTTTTTATTTTTATAAACCATTTATTTGTGTATTTGTGGATGTGTGGATGAGTGTACCATGTGCATGCAGGTACCTTCGGAGGCCAGAAGAGGGCATTAGAACCTAGTTAGAGGTAGTTGTGACTTGATTGACATGAGTTCTGGGAAACTGAAGCTGGGTCCTCTCTAAAAGCAGTACTCACTGTTAGCTGGCAAGCCGTCTCTCCCACCCTGCCTGTCCTGGAACTTACTGTGTAGACCAGGCTGGCCTCAAACTCACAGAGATCCGTCTGCTCCTGTCTCCAGAGTGCTGGGATTAAAGGCTTAAGCCACCATGCTTGGTGACCTTTTTTATTTTAATTTTTATTTATTATTGCTGTGTGTGAGGGCGGCCCACTTGTCATGGCATATATGTGGAAGTCAGATGACAGCTGTGGATTTAGCTCTCATTCCAAGCCGTTCTGAGGGTTCCAGAAGCTAACCTCAAACCACCAGGCTTTCAGGGCACGCACTTTTCCCCACAGGACCATCTTGCCAGCCCCCAGTCATCTTTTCTTTCTTTAACTTTTACCTTTTGTTTGGTTGTTTTTGTTTGTTGATTTTCTCATGGTCCTAGTCACTTAGTGCCTCTTNATGTAGCTTCTTTAGGCACAGTGTTGGCCTAGATGTTCTCCTTATGACAAGCTTTTTTCTTTTCAAGACTGTTCTGGCCACATAGACTGTAGTTCTGTGGATTTGATTTGCTCATGAAGTAGAATTGTGTCTTGTAAATTCTTGGAAAATTATAATGAAAACTCTTTGAGTTGGAACTTTCTTAAATACTGACTGAAATTCCTTTATGGAAATAAGAAAGTCCACGTTTTGTTATTCCTTGTCTGGAACTTGTCAGTTTCACCTGTGTATTCAGACTGATTGGCATAAAGCTTGTTCTTGAGGTGACATAGGTCTTTTTT
>LZPO01034882.1:195439-208070 GCA_001675575.1 Neotoma lepida | reverse complement strand
AAAAAAAAATAAATCTGTTTAGATCCAAAAGTCACTAGAACCTGGCTGATGTGTCTGTGGCTTTCATTTTTTACGTGTTTCTCCTGGAATAGAAAAATATGGAAGTCCCTGGATTGAGTTTTACTTGAGCTGGCATGTCCAGATAGGCAAGAGCAGGGAGGACTTGACCAAAAGGCAAATGTATCTGTCAGTACGCAAGACAGCATTCTCTGGCTGACCTTCTAGGCGCTTGAGCTGCCATAGAGGCAGGTCAGGGCAGAGGCTGCGGGCGTCCTTGGTGGTGAGTTCAAGTGTATTGCAATTGTGTCCTGGTGGCCCGAGCTGTCCTGGCCATTCTTGCCAGCTGCCCCTCTCCGAGGGGGTGGCCCAGCCTCTGTCCTCCAAAGCATGCAAGCCCAACCTGAGTAATAAGAGAGATCTCTGAGAATCTCACCTTTCGAAGCTGGGGGCAGCTACAGACTTTTAGATGACAGTTCCTTCCCTTCATTGTGTAAAGTGTAAAGGTCTGCAGTTTGCAAATTTAGAGCCAGCCGGGCTCCTGCCTAGACTGTGGTTCTCTGTCGGAAGTCGGAAGCTCTGTATCTGTTGCACAGCAGCTTCAGTCTTGAGACAATCACCTGAGTTCAGTCTCAATCCCAGGTCAGAGAAAGGCAAGCCACCTTTGTCCCCGGGCTCCTTTTGCCTTAGAATAAAACTCAGGGAGGGCCTCGTAGGACCCAGGCTGGGAGCAGCCGAGCCAGCATTTTTGCAGAGAAAATGCTGTTGGAAGGGAAAGAAACGGACACTAGGGGTTGAGTTAAAGGAACTAATTCAGTGTCAGGCGAGACCTGCAGGTTCCAACTTCGTTGGGGAAGTTCACACAAGTTGTCTTCCCAAGAAGGGGCTCTGAGTTGAGAGAAACTTGGCTGCTGGGGGCCCGATGGTAGGAAGTCCTAGTCAAGAACAGAAGACCCAGGACATCTCTGTGTTCCCCTTCCATTGCCTGGAACCATTACAGAACCACCCTCTTGGGGGAAGTTCAGAGATAGGTCCTGAGTGACCACAGGACTTCTTTCGGGGAGAGGTGGTAACAGCTGTGTCCATCCTTGCAGCCCAGCACACTGGCTGCTCAGCATCCAGTACTCAAGGCTTTGTCTGTCCCCTTTGAGCGGCTGGGACTCTAGGGCAGCACTGCTGGGTGTGGTACTCGGGAGCCACAGTACGCTGGTGTCCTCTTAGGGTTGCTCCGTGTTCTCGCCCCATTTGTGAGGGGTGATCTGAGTTCACTTACCTTCTCCTCCCTTCTCTCTCTTTACTTGGCTCTTCCTCTAGGACAGGTGAGGCATATGAATGACTGTGGACTTTTTGGTAGTCATAGGCACTCACTCTGGGGTTAAAAAATGGTCTCTTCTAGAAGCCTTTTGGGGAGTCGGAAACCCCATGTGAGGGGTTTCCCTTGTCCTGTGCAGGGAAGGAAGCCTTGGCCTGTGTACAAGGAGGGTACTCTTATACAAAGGGCTCCCCCCCCCGCCTCTTTTTTTTTTTTTCTTTTTGGTTGTCTGAGACAGGGTTTCTCTATGTGACCCTGCCTGTCCTGGAGCTCAGAGATCCACCTGTCTCCTAAGTGCTGGGATTAAAGGTGTGCATCACCACTCCTAGCTTAAGGCTCCTATTTTCTAAGGAAGTCTCATTGTGTCCCCAACTACCTTGTTGAAGATGAGGTGGTGAGGATAGAGGGGCTTCAGGCATCCTGTTTCCTGGCTCAGAAGTTAGGGTGGGCTGCCAGGGACTTTGAGGGGCCTTAGAGCTCCATTTAAAATGGTCTTGAGAGTCCTGCAGGTGCTAGTGTACATATGTGTGTGTCTGTGTGCAGATGTCCATGCTTGTCCACTCTGTTTTGGTGTGTCAGGGCAATAGCAGTACCAGGTATCGGCCATGACCTATCTGGACCACAGGGACTAGAGGACAATGTGATTCTGGGACTGGGGCAAGGGTGACTATAGTCCAGACAGTGGAATTAGCCTTCACTCAATGCCTTGTTCACTGTTCCTCAGTGCCTGCTCCTCAGATGATCTAAGAGGCAGCCATGATGTCACCAAGAGGAACCTGGTGTCTCCCGAGCCTCAGCATGAGAACCAGAGCAGATCAGGCTCTTGCCCACCAGCCATTCTGGTCTGAGGATGTGGGGTGGGCTGGAGTCGGGTGGGAGAGATACCTTGCTGGCAAGGCTGCCTGAGGACCACAAGATCTGCTCAGCTTATACCCCACGCATGCCCTGCACCCAACACACATCCTTCCACCTGCCTCCTGGGGACCAACAGGGACTAAAATGACAAATAACGGATCTAGCAAGAGAGCTCAGCTGTGCCCTGGAGGAAAGTTTGAGGCTGTTTGGTCTTTTCCTGTGATCTGCAAAGATCTCACCACACAGCACGGATTCAAGCAGATTAAGAACTTCACGGAAAAGCCTGCAAACCTGGGTCCATGAGTCTTCTTGTGCTGCAGGTAGCCCTATCCTGGCTCTGCCGCTAGTTCTGGGCAGCCCATTTACAAGCCCCAGAGCTGCTGCATATATATAACCCCACCTCAGCTACAGCTGGGTGCTACTCTGCCCTACCCTCCTCCACCCCCTCCCCTGCACACTGAAGCTCCTCCACCACCACCCCCATCTCTTATTTACAGCTAGCTCTGAAGTTGGGGCAAGACAAGACCCACGTGTCTCTAGCATCCCACAAGGAAGGCACACCCCAATGCTGTGTACACACACAGACACCAGCCCAGCACACGTGGATATATGCATGCTGATACCCACACATNTGGGTGCAGATTGTGTGCATACACACACCTCCCATCCCAGGACATGCACAAGGCAAAGGCACAGGTCCTCTAGTACACACTGGCCGATGAAGACCTATGGGCCTCACACAGATGCACAAGGAGGAGGAGAAGGGATTTCATGAGTGACGGTCCCCTGGTGCCAGGCCCTGTGCATGTAGCTGCTGCTTGGACAGAGCAAGCATGAGGAAGAAGCTGGCCATGCCTCAAGCTAGGGGTTTCCTCACCAGCCAGCTGCTCTGGAAAGAGTAAGTGTGGGAACTTTGAGCCAGCCGTGAACGCCACAGGGAAGGGACACCAATCCCGCTAGATCCACAGCTCTCTTGTTCATCCCCCACTGACCCTGTCATCAGGGCTCAGTTGCCTGATCAGCAGTTTGTGAGGCCACGGAGTCAGGCGAGAGGCCAGGGAGGCCCTGTTGGGTGCAGGGACTGGGTCTCTGCCACCTGCTCTTCCATATTCAAGCCCAGGGCAGGCCAAGATGGAGGCACAGTGGGGGGGTGTACCATGACCCATCACCACAATCCCTCTGCCCTTGCCTCCTGGGAGACACGTCCTGGAAAAAACTGAGAGCCTGGAGAGGCGATTCATTTATTTGAGCATTGATTTAGCATCTCCTGTGTGCTGAGGGTTCTTTTAGGAGGTGACATCACTCTGGATGTGACAGAGCCAACCCCGAGGTAAGAGGTGAGGGTCTCCTTCTTGANAGGCAGATGTGCAGGATGTGGTGATTGGGCAGCAGAGAGTGAGAACCAGGATGGGGTAGCCCAGAAAGAACTGTCCACGCTGAGGGAAGTGTGGAGTATCAGAAAGTGGGGGATGTATAGGTTATGGGAAGCCTCCGAGGAACAGATGAAAGTGGGCCCCACCTTCACAGTATGACACCCTAGTGGCTGTGTGAGACCCAGGAATGCTGCAGGTCCAGGAGCCAGAGGAGGAGCNGGGGACGCTGTCAGCGACTGTGGGGAAGAAGCGCTGGCTTCCTGGAGCTGCTCTGTGAGCAGAAGGGGGTGCAACTAAACCCCAACTCTCAAAGTGTCCTGTGGTGGAGGCCAGTGGCTACTCCAGGAGCCCCAAGTATCCTCTCGGGCCCTCTGAGGTGTGTGAAATCAGAGCTTCATCCCTTCCACTAGCAAGTGAGGACCAACCAGAGGCAGGGGTGGGAGGAGAGGAGGGGAGGCAGAGCAGGGCTTCTGGGGGCAGAAGGGCTGCGGGGAAGGTGTGAAGGTGAGACCCTTGGTCAACAGGAGGGAGATGAGCGCTTGCACTCTCTGGCCCTGGACACTCCCACCCTGCCAAGGTGCAGGCACACAGCACTCTACAGCGGCCCTCACACCCGCTCCACTGCAGGAGCCAGCACAGCAGAGGCAGAGTAATTTGTGACTGGCGGGCTCAGCGCCTGCCTAATTCACAGAGACACTGCTCAGCTGCTGAGGGCTTGAGCTGTCACAGCCAATTAGCCCGGGGCTGGGGAGGAGTGTGCTCGGGGCGGGTTGTGGGGACCTGCGACCACAGCCAAGGTTCAAGACCCTTTNCTCGATGTGAGCATTGTCACCAACTTTAATACCCCCTCAGCCTGGCTCCTTCTGANGCTGGAGGCCACTTCTATGCTGGCTGCTGTGACTCCAATGCTCTTGTCCACTGACACCAANGTCTAATGTCCTGAAGACAATTAGAATCAGCTCTAGCCTNGGGGTGATTCCTCCCCAACAAGGCATCAGGCATCACCTCGGCCAGAGCTCAGGGACTCAACTCAGCCAGCCCTCTGTGCTATATCCCTCAATGCTGTCTGATGGGCAGGTGCGAGTCACCAGAGACCTGCCCTTACCTCCCAATCACAGCCTGGTTCTGGCTCACAAGGGCAGCCCAGTCTTTCATGCCAAACCTATCCTGAGAGATGAGCTGGAGACTCTGGAGGACTCTGAGTGTGCCGAACAGACACGTGTGACCTGCTTGGACTCCTTGGAGTGGTCTTGGGGTGGCAGCCACTGACTATACTGATGAGGTTGCTAAAGCAAAGAGAGTTCAAGTGCTACCTACCTACTGCCACCTAGCTAGTGTGCTGCCTGGTAGCTTCGAGACACTCCTTAGGGGCCCCTCTTGGTGGGTGATACAGGCTGCCACAGACCCCATCCCAACTTCCCCTGATTCACTGGCCAGACCTCTTTAAGCCAAGTTAGGCTGTCCCTAGCAGGATGTCACCACCAAGTCTCTCAAAGCTAAGCCATCATTGCTGCAATCTAGGCAGTGTGTGTGTGTGTGTGTGGGGGGGTTATTCCCATGTCTTGCCCACTCATTGCCCTGCCTATTGACTCGGTCTTGCTTGGATGGCATCTTCTTTTCCATCTACAGTTGGAGGAGGGGCTATTCTTTGTCAAGGTGNNGTGTGANNTTGGCAGGGAAGTAGCACTTGCAGACACATGTGCATCTTGTGTGTCTTGGTGTGTGAGAGAGACACTGATTGGGCTACCCCAGGACCTGGAACAGAGCAGTATCACTGGGACCTGATATGTCAGAGCAGCAGGTAAGTGTTGCACCCAACAGGGGGACAGTGTGAGGGGGTGTGGCTTGGCTCAGAGGACAGAATCCAAGGTGCAGATGTGAGGTCGCAAGAGTGAGCAGGGATGTGGAGGTTGGCAGTAAGTCTGGGAGAGGAAAAGAGGGGTCGGGAAAGAAGGGGTGGGGGGAGGAAGAAAAAGAGAAGGGGAGCTCACTTGGGAAGAGAAGAGAAAGTGGGAAGGAAGAGATGGAGAAGTAGAGGAAGGAGGAAGGGGAAGAGGCGGGAGGAAGGAAAAAAGGAAGGAAAAAGACGGACAAGGGAGGGAAGTGGGAGGGCCTAGGGAAGAGAAAGGGAGGTAGAAGAGAGGGAAAGAGGAAAGAAGGGTTAGGAGGGGGAAGTCAGAAGAAGGTGGCTAGGAGGGAGGAGAAAGGGGCGGGGCAGGGGAGGAGGGGAGCTGTCTCTTATACACATCTANGAAAGAAGGGTTAGGAGGGGGAAGTCAGAAGAAGGTGGCTAGGAGGGAGGAGAAAGGGGCGGGGCAGGGGAGGAGGGGAGGGACTGGGGACGGACAGAGCCAGGGGGAAGAAAGGGAAGGGGTGGGGCCCAACAATGAAGGAAAATGCAGCTCAGGTGTCTCACTGGGCAGCAGCAGGGCACCTGCTTCTGTGGTAGTTAGTTTTGGGAAGGCAGCCGGGGCTGTGAGGAAGAGGGCTTCGGGCTGAGCACCCATGAGAGCTTCTAGCCATCTGATGAGTAGTTGCAGTTATTCTAAGCCCTGTCTGATGGGAGCCACTCTAACNGAATCCACTTCCCTCTGTGTCCTAGGGGACTGAGTGGGCCAAGGGGGGTGATGGTCCCAGCAGGGNAGGAGACACAATCTTCACCTACAGCACAGTCAGGCTAAGCCCCCTCCCAGCTCTGTCATCCTCTCCATAGTAAAATGACGTTAAGCTGTCCCCACCCACCCTTCCACAGGAGGGATGGTAAGAATAAGCAGGTCTCTCCACAGACCTTAGTCAGTCTCAAAAGCATGAGACTGGTTCCGGGGTGGCCCCCAATCCATGGCCAGAGACATCTTGGTCATGTTTATGGTCTACTTGGAAAGCTAGGGACACAGCTATCTCCTGAGGGGAGCTTGGCTTCACATGCTGGGAGACCAGTTGCCTGTCCATAGGGATGAAGTTCAGCTCAGCTCTGTCCATATCCACCTTCCTGCACTCTGCAGCAGGGGCTGCTATGCCCAGTATGAGCCTGTCCCCCATNGGTCCTATGAGCCTGTCCCCAATGGGTTCTATCCAGCAGGCAAAGCCCAGGCCTAACCAGNCCTGGGGGTAGTGTTCTGGGGACAGTCTAGCCTAAACCCTCAGGGTATTTTTTCTGTTGAGTTTGAGTAACAGGATTGTACACACTTCGGAGCCCTGGACTTGGGGTCACATGGAGATCAGAATCCAGGGAGGCATGAACCCAGAGAGAAGTACTCCACAGAATTCACAGGAAAAGCCCAGAGATATTCCCAGACCCCACTGTCTGGCATATTTTAAACATGAAACCCGCATTGTGTGACAGAAAACAAGCCAACATTGCTTATCCGTAGCTAGAAAGGCATTTGGAGAAAAGACTATCNTCAGACTTATCTGCAGCCCACAGGCTACTGGAGTCCAGGGGAGAGAGCCATGCAGGAAGGCTCCAACGCCCCTTCTGCCTAGAACTCCATTTTCTTGAAGACAATGAGAAGGGGCAAGAGATGGGCTTCTCCACCTTGAGTGAGCAGGGACACACCCCCACCCATCTTTGGAACTTCTGGCATGAATTACCCACAACTCTTCCACACCTCTACTGCAAAAAGCAACACTGCACAGTGAACAATATAAACTCAGATAACAGAGAGAGAGCCGAATGAACAATGACTCAGAGAAAGCACACAAAATTCTTTTGAGATAGGGTTTCATGTATCCCTGACTGGCCTTGAACTCTATATAGCTAAGGATGACCTTGAATTTCTGATCCTCCTGCCTCTACTCATACCCCCAGCTCTGGNGTTACCAGTGTATGCAATAGGCCAGATTTCTTTGGAGCTGGGAAGTGAACCCAGGTCTTTGTCCATGCTAGGCAAGCTCCCTACTAATTGAACTACATTCCTAGTATTGCAAATTGAATTTTTACCTTATGGAAATCCAGAGGTTGATGGTCCATGACTAATTCATGAAACACTCTTGGATTCAGGCTTCTTCTACCTGAGCCTAGATACTTCAAGCCTTGTGGTCCAAACTAGCCACTTCAACTCCAGGCATCACATCTGTATTCTAGGAAGGAGAAAGAAACCACCTCTTCTTGTGTGTTTGTTTGTTTGTTTGTTTTTGGACAGGTCTTTCTTATATAGCCTGGACTGGCCTTGAATTCACGGTTTAGCCAAGGACTTCCTGCTTATCTTCCAATAAAGGCCCGGGAAGCTGTCCCTTGTCTAGGAAGACCTATGTCTTATGGCCGGAAGTCAGCCACATGGCCTCACCTGGCTGCAAGGAAGTTCAGGAACCACAGTTTTAACTGCTGAGTCTTTGTGTGCAAAGATCCCTAGAAAGGAGGTGAATGAGTGATCCCTCAACTCCATCCAGGAGCCAGAACAAAGGCTTGGGGGGACAGGAAGAGTATACGGAGGGGTCAACCCAGGTGAGAGGATGAGAGAATGGCTTGGCTCTCACCTGAAGAGGGGATGCAGGCTATGGACTTGAGAGACAAGCTACCCACAGTTGTACTCCAAGACCCTCTGAACCACAGACAAGGCCACTATGAGAGAACTAGAGCCTGAGGATCAGAGATGAGCAGCTGGTGTAGGCCGAAGACAAAACCTATGGAGTGACAGAAGCCTGTAATGAATGAGCAGGAATATGAAGAATGAGTTGGATGAAGGGAGTATGTTGACTGGATAGAGGAATGCGTGGATGGTTCAGGATGTGGAAGCGGATGGACTGTTTGTATGTATGTATGTGTGGATAGATGGGTAGGTGGATTGTGGGATAGGAGGATAGATGGATGGGTGTGTGGATGGATATGTGGATGAGTGGATAGGTAGATGGATGGACAGATGGGTAGACATGTGGATGGATGGATGGATGGAAGACATGTAGATAGGTGAGGGGAACTAGTAGAGATGCGTAAATGAGTGGATAGGTATGAATAGAGAGTCATGGGAAGCTCCAAGTTCACACAACTCCTTCCTGCTTTTCCCACTTCTCTCTTCGCTGTCCGCTTCAAATCTTACTCACCCATGTCCAGAAGGCCTGCATAGGCTGCAGGGCACCCTAGAGCCCCTGTTAGAGCCCCTGTTAGTGTCTCTCTGNTTTCCTTTTAAAGATTTATTTATTATGTATACAGAAGAGGGCGCCAGATCTCATTACAGATGGTTGTGAGCCACCATGTGGTTGCTGGGAATTGAACTCAGGACCTCTGGAAGAGCAGTCAGTGCTCTTAACCTCTGAGCCACCTCTCCAGCCCACTCTCTGCTCTTCTTGCCATCTGGTTCACCTGCTGACCTCCAGCCTCTGGCCTGACAGCCACACTGTTAGCAAGGGAGGGCAGGGCTGTGTGTTTCCATGATTGGCTCCTGAGTCTCTCANAGAGCCTGGCATTGAGGGACACTCAATAAGTATTTGTTGATGGAAAACTGNAAAAACAAAGATGGCAAGACGGACAGGCCAGCAACCCAATTCCACTTCACCACCTCCCTCCCTTCCTCAGTGGTCAGANCATNGGTCCCATAGCAACCGAACTGCTCCCCTCTAAACCCTCCCCTGGCTCCTCCTCCATCCAGGTAGGCCTGGGTGCCATTGCTGGCTTTGAGCTCCTCCCTCTTGTGACTCATCCCCTCCAGGGCTTCCACTGTTCCTTCAGGTGAGATGACACTGGCTGCTCCCTGACACAGTTTCCCTCTGCACCTCTCCCACCAATGGGGTCTTGATTCCACCTGTTATGACCAGATTTGGAGCATTTGGGANCTTTCNTCATAGTTACGTCAGATTTGGCTGAGCCTTTCTGTCTGGAAGCTCATGGCTTGCAGGTCCTGGAGGCTCCAGGCCATTGTCCTGGGTTGACTCCCTTGACCACTGATTGACTCCTGCAAAGCCAGGGGGCCCTGGCACTGTGGGTGACTAGGGTTTCCTTGAGGACCCTAACACACATGCTTCTACTGCAGGTGCAGGA
This sequence comes from Neotoma lepida, assembly GCA_001675575.1. Lineage (NCBI taxonomy): Eukaryota > Metazoa > Chordata > Mammalia > Rodentia > Cricetidae > Neotoma > Neotoma lepida. The sequence goes on along the minus strand of LZPO01034882.1, from coordinate 198,559 downwards.
AGTTGTACCGCAGGATCATCCCTACTTTTTAATAACACCCCTACTTTCTGTCTCTCTCTCTTGCTCACCTCCTACTCTTGCTGGCCAGTACATTTTCCCATTAAACTTTCTGCTGCTCTGTGATTGTGTATCCCCCCGCCCCTATTGCTAACTTGGCCACCCCTAGATTCTCNGACTGTGGGGAGATTTATGTGAGCTTATTNGGCCTCACCTCTTCTATAGTAGTGCCACTGACCCCTGGGGTTGCATGGTGAAGACTGAACACCCTTGCATCTCTCCAAGTATTCTCAAGGCCTGGGTCTCAGTACTCATACTGTCCTCGTGTTCTGGTTCCTCAGGCTCCATTTCTCTGGCTATTTGGTCTGCTCCATATAGCGAACATTTTTACTTATTTATTTATTATTTATTACTCTTCAAATTACGTACATGCATGTCTGTCTGTGTGGGGGTATGTGCACATNAATGCAGGTGTCCTGGAGTTCCTGAGAGTTGTGAGCCACCTGAAAGCTCCTAACATGAGCTCTGGGAACCAAACTCGGGTCCTCTGAAAGAGCCGTAGGTGCACGTTCCTAACTGCTGAGCCATTTTTCCAGCCCCACATAGTGGACATTTTCTCATCTGCCTGTGGCCTGCTGATGGTTAATTGTCCTGAATTAGTTACAGGGAAGACACAGCATTATAGCTCCTCCTCCATGGAGAGCAGGTTTTATTGGGGGAGGGCNTCNGCCAAAGGGTGCCAGCCTGCNGTCTGGCAGCTTCTTGGAAGTTGTTATTGCCAGTGGCCAGTCTTTTCCGTGTGGCTGAGGGAATCTCTCAGAGGAGGCTAGAGGGGTACTCTTCCCAGGTGACAGACTCCTGGTGTCCTTGGTGAGAGGAAGAGGGGCTAAGTCTGAGATGTCACTCAGTCCCTTGCATTCAGTGAGGGCCTCCTGCCTGTCCTTAGTAAACCTGGTCCTAGGAGTCTCCAGGAGCCAGAGGGATGGGGTCTGGTGGCTCAAGCCACAGAGGGTCCCCAGACAGANCCTTGACATTCTGTCCTGGGGCCCTCAATTCACTCTGTCCCTCCCTGCCACTCTCAAGACTCTCTGCCACCTTCCATCTTACCCTTATTTCCCATGTACTATCCCTCTCTCCAGAGGCTACCTTTTTTGGTGGCATTTGGGAAACCTCACAAGATCTGAGCTCAGGTCATCATGTCTAGAGGATGACTAAGGTCTTGGGATTTGCAGNGCCTCTGGGTGTTTTTCTAGGAGCCTAGGACAGAGTTTCCTGAGGGCTTTGGAGGCTCAGGAAGTAGGACTGAGGAATGGTGTGGTAGGAATTTAGCAGAATCACTGTATGTGGGGTAGATATTAGAATGAACGACTGTTTTTTAAAAGTACTTTGACCTTGAAGAATCCTTGTGGAAAACAGTGAATGTTTCCCATGATCNGTAGAATTGTTTTGCTGAGGGGGCTTTGCAGCCATCCCATAACTTTGGTCACAAGATGCTTCAGGCACACCTGAGGCTCTTGTATTATTGTGTATTGCACACGATAAAGGACTAGAGTCATGAAGGAATGTGATGCTCTCCTTTAGTAAGGCATGTAAACTAAGATTAGGGACTTTGGTATCAGGAAATATTTTGTGTAACTTTCAACAAACATGCTTTTGTATGGCTGTTTGGGGTTCAGTCCGTCAAAAGAGGCTGGACCTTCCTGCTGCCGCATAGGCCTTACAATTTCATCTTGGGAGTGCCTTCGTTCTTCAACCGACCCGTGATACATGATATACCTCAACAGAACGGGATGCAGCAGCTGCCTGTAATAGGCCTGAGGCAAGCCNCCCTCCATGCCACTCTGGAGCAGCCCAATGGGCTGTGGTGTTAAGGCAACCAACTCTGGTTGCTGCCGACTGGCCATCCCCTGTCCCCATTAAGGGACAATAGAGAATAAGCACTTTTCTTTCTTCATTTCCCCTGCTGTCTGCTAATATCATCTTGATGATAATTTCTTTTAATGGGCTATTTGTGGTAATTATGATACACTGAGTGAGTAATTTTATATGACTCTGAGCACCCACCATGGGCAAGGAAGGTCCATAGGCCTCCACACTTTTGGCCTGGAGAGCTCTGCCCGAGGCCTGCCACCACCTGCAGCCCTGGCCCCCTGGCACTGCTGAGCTGAGGTCCCAGGCTGTCAGCTTCTACCCTGAGTTAGGGTGGGGCTATAGGCCTGGAAAAAGCACTGTGCTTCCTGCTTTTCAGGGGGCTTTTCCTAAGAGTGAAGGATGGCAAAGGGACCCTATTGTAGGTGGTGCCAGGGGCCTCCTGGCTTTTCCGGATATGCCCTGGCTAGCCTGTTTGCAGGAACTCGTCCCTCCTGTAGTCTAGCTATAAAAAGCATTGCACCTGCCCACTGCCTCAGCTTGCCTTTGGGGAGGAAGTTCACCCAGGTGGGGTTCCAGGCACAGCAGGAGTCATGCAAGGTAGACACCTGGAGGACTTCCTCTCCGGGCCTCCTGTGAGGAAGCTGCTCCAGTACCATGGCCCTCTCACTGTGCTTGGAGGCTGGCTTCTGCCCTCCCCTGAGGCTCCGGTCTCTCCCCTGGGCACTGCTGCTCTCTTTGCAAGCCTATGTTGCTCTTTCCAGGTCTCATCACNGACAGGCCGCCAATGACTGGGACCTCCCATGTGCCAACATGCCAGCTCAAGTAGACCTCCAAGGTCAGCCAGAGTNCTGCCTGGAGGTTTTCCAGCCATGAGGGTCGGGGCTCAGGAAGGTCTGGAAAGGCACAAGAACCTCAGAAGCCATCTAGCCTCTGACCAGGACCCCTGACTTCCAAACATCCTCCAAGAACACTGGTGTCCTGCCTCCTCTTTGGACAAGGGAGGCCTTGACACCCTGAGCCTATGTTCAAGACACAGACTGCTAGAGTCCCCGAGGGTGTCGCTAGGCAGAGCCCTGTGGGGCAGGGTGGGTTGCAAAAGCACCATTCTCAGCCTCAGCTGCACAGGCCCCAAAGCCCCACCATCCCACTCCATCATCACCATCACCATACCACCACCATCACCATACCACCACCACCATCACCACACCATAACCATCACTACCATCACCATACCACCACCATCACCACCAC
>LZPO01034882.1:171543-183706 GCA_001675575.1 Neotoma lepida | reverse complement strand
GTTCCCGAGTGCTAGGATTAAAGGCATGCGCCACCACCGCCCAGCTTTGGAGTATTTTCTAAGGCCATGGAGGTCCAGTTCCAGCCTGTCTGGGCAGGATATGGGGTAGTTGTCTGACTGTACTTCCTGGGCTAGGATGGGGCCGGGCTGCCCAACCAAGGGCTCTAAAAGTTGAAGAGGCAGTGATGGAGGTTGCTGGGCCTAGGCANCAAATGTGGCCCCAGGGTCACACTAACTGCTCCAGGAGGGATTGCAGATGAATAATAGCTAAGGACTTCCTGGAAGGCTGCTCTGGAAGCTGTGTACAGTTCCATGGGGGCAACCATCCTAGGCCTGACTCAAGAGTCTTGTGGGCAGAACAGGACTGGAGGACATGNCATTGTCATCCAGAGAGCCACTTACAAAAGAATAAAGCAGTACTGGGCACAGGGGACAATCCACNTGTGGGAAGGGCATTTCACTGAGGCAGTGTGGGACTCAGTCCCTGCTGCCCATGCTTCTGTTCAGCCTGTAAGAGAGCCAGAAAACACCATTGGGTGGGTGGGAACAGGCCAGACCAGCATGATCCCTGGGACACTGCTGTCACCCACCTATATGGTGCTTTGGGATCACTGGGAGGTGCCAACTGAGGACAGGGGTGCTGATGTGGCAGGGATCAGGGCTGAGTTAAAGGAACCATTTTGTCCTCCCTGCCCTGAGTCTCTGAATCCCCAGGCCCCCTGGACACTGAGCCAAGGTTGCTGACCTGGCAGGGGCAGAGGACAAGCTGCTACTGAGGCNGAGACAGGCGCCAGCAGCCCAGAGGATTTAAAGGGCTGCTCACTCACCATTGATCGGCCAGGAGGCTCTTCTGAGGTGTATGGTGATACTTGTCCTGGTCAGAGAAACGGCCTCGCCCTGGGGTAATTGGGTAATTGATTGAACCTCCTCTTTAAGAATATTCATAAAAATATTCATAAACAACAACAGGCAAGTTCCAGGCCCTGGTCAAGCCAGTCATGAGATGGGGAACACAGGAGGCAACTTATAGCCTCCATAAGGCGGAAGGCACAAAGCTGCAGCTCCTGCCAGGGACAGATGCTGGTGGCAGGGGTGGGGGTTGCCTTCAGGCAGGTGCAGTCAACTGCCCTGAACATTCCAGGAGGTAAGGATCAGACCTGGTTGGACCCCATATGCTGTGTGATCCTGGAAGGTCTCTGGGCCTCTCTGGGTGCTAAAACAGGAACCCAAGTCTAGCCCAGGACCTGTGAAGTAGATCAGAGTCCCAAGTACCTCCCCTCTGCCTCTAACCACTTNCTCACAGTGGTCAGGTGACTTTTTGTCCATAGGTCCTCCTTTGCATCAGGTGAACTGCCTGCCCAATATCCTCCCCATCCCACCTACCCACACAGTGCTACTAAAAGCCTCTTCAGCCAGCCTGGGGAACACCTAAGCATTCTTCAAAACCCTCTTCCTTCCCACTTGGGGTTGTTCTGTCCTGGTGCCTGAGCACCCAGTAGCAGGTGCTGTCCTTATTCATGTATGGCCCCTCTTATCCCCTGGCTCATCCGGATAGGGTGCTTACCAAGGGAACCGTTGGGGCCTAGCTCCTCCCTGATGAGCAAAGACTTCACTTGGGTCAAGTGGACTGACAGATCACATGCACTAGAAAATGTAGAGGAGGCCTTCGAATCCATGCTGTCTTGGCGTGTATCTGTTTTGCCCTCACCACTGCTGGTAAGGAAATAGAGGCCGGATGAGCTGAAGCAGGAGGTGCACATCTCTATTGGACCTATACCTCCCCCAGACTTTTGGGCAGCTAGTTTCCTGGCACAGGATCCAGTCCTGCAACCTGGGAAGCCATCCTGGCCATACCTGACAGGCAAAGCCTCTGAGGTCAAGTCAGTACCCTAGGTTCTATATGAGAGTTCTAGCAGTTCTAGCNGCCTTCAGTGCCACTCACTGATGGTGAACAACACAGGAACTGTGTTGTTACCACTTAGTCTGGTGCAAGCCCCCACACAGTCTCCATAAGCCCACCCCGATGGATCAGGGACCCCTGAGGAGACAGTAGAGTGATAAGGCCTAGATGCCACCAACGGATTGTCTGGCCTCTGTGTCAGGATGGCGCCCCCCTGGCATGGCTTCAGGGCCAGGTCAGCATTGCCTCTCCCCAAGGGGCTGAGACCAGCAGGGGTCCGGATGATCCGCTATTGATGAGGAGAGCAGGAGGGAGTAGGCCCGGCCTGGGTCAGCAGATCTGCTATGCGCAGGATGTGCCTGGCTATTGATCAGATAGGCTGGATTGGCCTCTTGGGAGTCAGTCCATCCAGACACGGCCATGGGAACAGGACTGCTTCTCTATCAGAAGTGCGTGACATTTCCTAGTGTTGGTAGCAGTGCCTATGCTACTGCTCCAACAGGCCCCTGTACAGANGTTAGCTGGCCCTCAGCGTCACCCTTAGCAATAAGGCTGTGGCTGTCTTGCCGGTTGGTTGGCTTTGGGTGCCCCAGGACACAGACACTCCCATAGAGACCATGATGCTAGTGACAGAGGTGGGGAGACTCCCACANGCAACATGAGATCCGTAGGCCAGAAAGAGAAGCAGGCACAGGCATAGAAANTAGGTACAGGGGTACCCAAATGTCTCCTGAGCCCTGAAGACAGACATATGAGGGAGAGGCAAGAAGAGACNCTGAGAAGCAGGACAGCAAGCGTGCCAGAAGTGAGGAATGTAGCTGCAGGTGACCTGGATTCTGCTACTGGCCCTGGAAAACCTTCAGAATGGTCTCATGCTCAGGTCACACAGGTGGGGCTGGTTACTCCTTCCNTNTGTCTGTCTGTGTGACTTGCAGCTGGTGCATGTGGCCACAGATCAATAGTGGGAAGCTGGTTTACTTGGTGGGGTCTGACAGCCTGTGGAGTCACTCTAGACTGCAGACAGGGCCTGGGGCTGCCCACACTGCCCACCCAACCTCCACCACTAATGAATTGGGATTTAATCTACAAGGCCTTCCTTGGCAGGCAGTCTGGCTCCACAGGGGACTTGGTGAGGAGTGAGCAGGTGGCCGGGTTCTCCTATTAAGCCATTACCAACCCACCTGCTTTTCGGGGCAGGAGCCAGGACTAAGCCCCGCTGGGCAGTTGACACCACATGGCACATCTCCCACATTCTGGACTCGGATGGAGGGAGGAAAGAAACCAGACAATTCATTTGGCAGCTTTGGGAGCCGCGTTTTCTGGAATGTGAATCTATTTACGCAATGTGGTCTAGGCAAGGTGGGTGGATTGGAGGCCACGTGATCTTGGCCACAGCAGAATCAGGGAAGGGGACCCCGAGGAGCAGGACTTGGGGGATGGGGTGGCCCGCATGGCTCCCGAGGGGCACTGAATGCCAGGTGAGTTTTTTCTGCATAAGATGTCTCCAGAAATGCTGCCCTGCCCAAGGCCAGGTCCAAGGGAACCACCAAGGAAGCCAGTATAGATGCCCGCCCTGCCTTCCTTCTAGGGTCCCAGGATATGGCTGCTTCAGGATGGCAGGTAGCGTCTCAGGACAATATTCCATAGAGAGGGAAAGAAGGTTTTTTGTTTGGTTGTTTTTTTGTTTGTCAATTTAATGAAAAAAAAAAATCCATCCAATCCCTAGCCGTGGACCTGCCTGGTACAGGGCACAGAGTATTCTCAGATACCCATTTTCAGCCTAGCCCAGCAGGTGGCTCAAAATGGAGGTGGGAAGAGGAAGCCCTCTGGGCCAAGTCTGTCTCTGTGGGCCCCCTTCGGACTTCTGTTGAATGGGTCCTTTAGGACTCTTTGACCTCGACAGCATGCAGCTTGTCCTATGCCTCTCTGGCCTCCCAGCCTTCATGGGCCTCCCCAGCCTCCCTGCCACCCCTAACATTCCTGGGCTTCTGTAGCTTTCTTTGGCTGTTTTAGCCTCATGGCTTCCTCAGGCACCCTGGGTCTTTCTGGCTTCCTCAGGCACCTTGGGTCTTTCTGGCTACCCCAGCCTTTCTGGCCTCCCTGTGCTGTCCATCCATCCTATGGCCTAGGTATGAGGAAAACAGTGCCTCAAGACAAGACCTTTCTCAGGCCCTGGATCCCAGCTGTCTTCTTGTTTGGATAGAAAGGGACAGGAAAGCCACCTGCTTTAGTAGGCAGTTTGTCCCCAGGTGACAGCTGCCCAGTTCCTCAGGNTCAGTTCTCCAGCGACCCTGTGGTCACCTTTATGGCTGCATGACCATCTCCTATTAACAACTTACAGTGTGGTTACCCCAGCCCCTAGCGAGTGACCACCAGCCTTGTGCCTATCACCCACCCTGTCTGTGCACAGCAACAACACGCTGATGGGTACCATGGACCTGGTGATGTCTCCATGACTACTCTCACAGTCACCTTGTCTTTATGGTCATCTTACCTCATGGTCACTTCACTCCACGGTCACCTCATCGCATGAGCACTCCACCCTTGTGATCGCCTCATGCAATAGTCACTTTACTCAGTGGTCACCTGCTCTCATGAACTCCATGATCATCTCAATTAGTGGTCACTTAACCTCCATGGCAACCTCATTCTGTGGTCACCTCATCCTCATGGTTACCTGACCCTCACGGCTACTTTTCCCTCACAGATGCCACCATCTATCACCAGCAGTACCTTTTAATCTGCCTACACCACTGTTCACTGAGGTCTGCACTTTCTCCCTGTGGCTTCCCAGGCTGGGCCCCCTCATCTGGGTGTGTGTCAGGGAGCCGAATGCTCACTTCCTGGATGGGGGTCCGGGCCTGGGGCCTCCTGGGGGCTTTGGAGGCAGGAGCTCTGGGCTGACAACAGGGGCAGGTGTCACTCTTAGAAGTAAACACCGGCCGTCTGTAATGAATGGCGGGCCGCGGGGGAGTCACTGCGGTATTTAACAGCCGATATTGGACTGTGCGGCTCAGCCTGGAACAGGCGCATTATGAAGGCTAATGGATTTTTGAGGCCAGATTGATTTTTCATTAATTTGGTAAAAATCTTTTTCCTCTCCCCTATAATTCTGTCTTAAAACGCTCCCCGTGACAGCTCGATAAGTCACTCCCGCCTTAATGCACGTCTGGCTCAAACGTCTGGGGCTGCGGGGGAGGGGAAGTCAGAGTGGCTGCCAATCACCCCCCAGGTAAATACTGCATTATGCATGTGCATGGAGCCTGGGCCACCCCAAGGTGGACACACAGAGCAGCAGTCAGTCCAGGCTACTGTGGACCCTCTGGATGGGGTAGGCCTTGGCTACAGGCCTCCAATGGCTCCTGGAATGACAGGCAAGCATTGAAAATCCATTGTGAGAGCAGCTGAGGTAGAGACCCCTCCCCAAAGGATGGGACCTCAGACTTGAGAGGCCTCTTGCTCAGCTCCCTGCCTCCCCCACCAGCCTAAAGTCCACAACCTAGTCTGGACTCCCGCAACAGGGGGCTGCCATCTCAGTCCTAGCCAAAGCTCTGTGTCCAGTCTTAGCCCTCAGCAGCTGGACCTGCCTGGACTGGGCGGAGCTATCTCCCCATCTTCCATCTCCTTGGTGTCCACTCGCATGCCANCACCAGTAGGTCCCACTAGAGCTGTCCACCACNCCTAACACCACCCCATTTCCTGGAGTCACATCCCCACGGCTGCCTAGGCCCAGAGCAGACACTTAAGTACCAGAGATGATGAAGATGGTGATAGGTAGGGTGTTTGGTGATGCCAGTGATGGTTGGGTNAGGTGAGGCTGACAGGAACCAGGCGGGAGGAAGAGTGCTGCCTACTGGCTTGCTCTCCATGACCATCTGCTCAGGGGTGGTACCACCCACAGTGGTCTGGGCCCTCCCACACCAATCATTAATCAAGAAAATGCCCTTACAGACTTGCCTGCAGGCCAGTCTGATGGAGGCAATGCCTCAGTGAGGTTCCACAAGTGACTCTAATTTGGGTCTAGTTGACAAAAATTCGTCAGCAGGATGGTGAAATTCACTTCAGTGATGGCGGCGATAAGGTGATTTTGACCTAAGCAATGGGATGCTAGAGGTTGGGTGGTGAAGCTGGCCTGTGACGGTGGGGATGGAGATGGCGTGGAAAGCTGGTGGGGAAAGAGAAGGGAGNAGGAGGAGAGAGCCAAGGTGTGGGGAAAAGGATGAAAGAGAGGAGAGGGAGAGAGGGGAGCAGAGTCAGAGTGGGAGAAGAGGAGTGTAGGGGTAATGAAGTTGGGGACCCAGAGGAGGGGAGTGAAGGGGGAGTGTGTTCCTAGCAGAGCAGTGCTGGGGCCTCAGGAGGCCAAAGCATTGCCAAACCTGGGGGAGGGATGGAGAATGGGTCACAGGCTTCTCTGAGTGGATAGGGCCAGGGTTGGGCCCCCCTGGCCCTGATCTACCTGTCACAGGAGAGCAGTATGCTTAGGACATTGACTGAGGATGAGATGCTGGGCTGTGGCCTACCCTCCCCCTCCTCAGAGCTGGGGAAGAACCCCAGGAAGATAGTCTGAGTGACCTGTAGGGGTACAGTGGTCCAGAGGACCTTATCCTGAGCCAGAGNAGAGCCCTTGNTGGCCTGGCCAGTATCTTCTGCTCTCTGAACAGGGTCAACGACCTCTCTACCCCTGAGGGAGCCAAGGTCCTGGGTCCCCAATGTCCCCCAGGCACATTGTTGCCCCACCCAGCAGAGAGGTAGGTCTGTGTTCCTCGTGGAAAATCATGGCAGGCCACTGTATGGTGGCTGCTGTTTGACCATGGCTTTCTACAAGCCTAATGGTGGCTTTCTAACCAGGCTAGTGTGATCTGGAGTGAGCAAGCTCCTCCGAGGCTAGCGGCAGGTCTTCACTCCCTCTTCTCTATTCTGAGAAACTGAGGCACACACACTAAACCTCTCTAACTCTGTCCCTTGTATTGGCTTGGCCATCATGTCCCCTCACCTGGGCTACAGCTCTAAGTGGCCCAAGCCCCTGCCATGCCCCTACATCTGTCCTACACCACTGAGTTACCCAGCCAGATACTTCACTAAGCCCCCTGCTATGGGCTCCTGACGCAGGCAGGCCAAATGTCTGGCTTGCACCTTCACCCTCTTCCTCGAAGATCCCAACCATGTAGTCTAAGTTTACTCGAGTATGACAGTATCCAGGGACCCTCCTCCCTGAACTGGGAGCTCCGTGCACTCATTTCTCCTTTCCCTTGCTCCCACGCCTGAAGCTGAACTCACAAATCCTTGGCCATTGGGAACAACGGGCAAAATAAAATATTGATGGGCATGGGGGTGGGCATGGTAGGTGGAGGCTCTGGGCTGGGCCTCAGACCCGAAGCACACAAGCAAGAGGAGGGGCCTAGAAGGCAATAGTCCTGAAGATCCTGAGGCTGAGGCTGAGAAAGATAGCAGGGTCCTTCCACCTGACCATCTTCCCTTTGACTATCCATCACCAACCCCCCCATTCCACACGCACCCCGCCCCCACTCTCTCTTCTGCGTCTTCCCTCTCCCACATTAATCTCCAGGCCTCTCACTGCTGATTCAAGCAAAACAGAGTTTGCCTTTTCCCCTCTCGGCAGTTTTTTGTTGGCAAAGCAGAAAGGCATCGCAGCATACACATGTCTCAGCCTCCTGCCCAGGGAGCCGCTCTGAAAATGAAGCACCCCTCCATGGTGTGTGCTGCCTCGGGTTGCATACGTGATAAGTGCACACAGACACCCCGTTTCTATCATCCTTGTGTTCTCCCCACTGGCCGTGGACCCTGGGTCTGCGTAGGTTGTGAGGAGACAGGGAGGTCCCTGTTCTTCCCTCTCAGGCAGCATATGTGTGTGACATATGTCATATGTCTTCCTCAGGTATTCAGGGCCCTCACCAGCCAGCTGGTCCGGTCCTAGTTCATGGCCCGAGGGTCCCACCTATGATCCACAGTAGTACATTAAGTGGCTGAGCCAGAAGGGGCTGCAGGTCAGAGCAGGGGCGTGGCCAAGTGAAAGGTGCCCAAGGAAGGGACATGGACCCTGAAGGCTGGGAAGATGCCAGATAGGTAGGCAAACAGTGTAGGGCAGGGTGGTGGGAAGAAACATGCCGGGGTAAATGAGTCAGAACCAGGCTTGCTCACATTTCTGGTGGGGGTGTCCATCAGCTGGCCCATCAGGGTAGCTACAANGTGTTGTTAAGATCAGGGCCAGTACCCTTCAGCATGCATGGCTTCTCTGCCTGGTTCCCACAGGGCTGGTCTGTGTCACATACACCTATTTTCCTGTCTAAAAATGTTCGTTCACTCAGAGGGCTAGGTAGGGCTTCCATTACCATGTAGTCCTAGCCACACAGAACTCTAGATCTGGGGAACCATGGTCCCAGGAGCTGTCCCACCATGGCAGCTGGGCTNAGCCAGGGACTTCTAGCCTGCTCAGGGACAGTGTGTCCCAGGCACTCGTCTCACACTGGCAGAATGCAGGGATGACCCACTCAGATACACTGACACAGAACTGTGCCTAACTCCATCTGGGAGGAGTCACCATGGCACAGGAACAGCCTTAAGAGAGACCCCTAAAGTGGTGACTTTTGGACAGCAGACTTATGACTTCAGGTAGGGGGCTCAGTTAGCAAGGGCCCAGGGACAAAGGCCTGGGCATGGTGAGGTCAGCAGAGCATGTAGACAGGCTGTGGTAGCCTAGAGCCATTGTGTAGGTGAGGGGCAGCTCCCTCCCTCCTCATCTTGACAGACCATTCAAGGGGTGTGTGTGTGTGTGTGTGTGTGTGTGTGTGTGCTTGCATGCATGCTTGGGGTGGGAGATGGGGGTCTCACACTCACTATCCTCCACAAGGGCTGCCCACCCTGTCATCTCTGATTATCATGTAATGGCCTCCTTGATACACAGTTTTATTAATAAAATTAACAAGTGCTGAGGAGCCTAGTGACCTTGGCCATTCTGCTGCGTTGGAGATTGTCCCAAGAGGGCAGGTGAATGAGGAGACACACACCTGGATCCCCTGGGAGCCTCTGCTACTTCAGGAGAAAGTTGTACTTGGATCTTCCAGACTCACACGCTTACGCCCTACATTCACCCACGCTGGACCCTGATGCTGGTATCTGCACGGGGTGATGAGTGGCAGGACCCTACCTAGACTATGTAGCCAGACGTGGCGCATAGAATCGGGTACTCTCACCGGGGAGCCCCACAGAAAAGGTTGGAGGATGAAAGGCTGTGGGTTGCTGCCTATGGAGCTGGCTGCGCCTCTTCCCTGGGCCTTCCTCAGATTCATGGAGGTTGGAAGNGCTGCAGCCTCCTAGGCGGCAGGAGTGGGCAACAGCTGCCCCCTGGTGGTCCCAGGGAACAAGTTCCCATCTGTTTTTTTGTTTTGTCTTTTCTAGTTCTGGGGATTGAACCCAGGGCTTCATGCACGTTGGGCAGTGCTCTACCACTAACATAATACAGCCTTTCTGTTTCCATCCTGAACCTTCCAGGGCCTTTTAGGGAGAGCATCTTCATGGCTTCACCATACATAGTTTAGGGCTGCTTCCCACATGGCACCCCATCCTGTCCCTTTGGAGTCTAGGTCCCGGGCTCATTCTTCTAAGGGACCTGCCAGGGCCTGCATGAGAGCAGGTGGAATTGGGCAGCAGGGTGGCCAGAGACATATTTCCTGGGCAGAAGGTGGGAGTCTGAAAGCTGGGGCACTATAAGGGGCCTACGGATGAAATGCTTTCGCTGGGACCTTACACACAGAGAGACTGACCAGCGAGGAAGGGGAGGTCAGTGCGAGGTGACCAGAAGGGCCACTATGCATCAGGCAGAATCTTGCTATTCANGGTAGGGCCCTGAGGGTANGTGCCCAGAGCAACTGGACTTGAGGATAAAGCCACGCAGCAGCAGAGTAGATGGGGCATGGCAGGGGTCAAGAGGCCTGCTTTAGGAGAATAGCACCATCCGTGCTGCCCTCCACATGTGGAGGGGTAGCTGTGTGAGCACTGTGTCTGGAGTGTTCTGGGACATACCCCTGGTGTGGGTAAAGTGGCCTCGGTCTCAGCATTGGGCTCAGACTCATCTCATCTGACTGGCATTTTTAATAGACATCTCTAGCTCTAAGCAAGGTGGAGGCAGCCTGATGGTCCCCCAGAGCGAGGACAGAANGCACTAGGTACACCTGGCTNGCTGGAGCTGGTTACAGGGTGATGTACACAGGAAGATGGCCTCCACAGCCACCCTGGGCACACAGGGGTACAGGGTGCCCAGCTCAGGGACAGGTGACACAGTTCCTGTTGGTGCAGGGGTCAGGGTGGCTCCTCGTCTTGCTTTGTTTGGTTTTGCGGTTCCAGCCAAGGATGGGCCAGGGGCGGGCACGTGCAGGCACTGGTGTCTCAAAACCACACTCCCTCTGGCTCCACAGCAGTGCTGGTCGTCGGGGTCCCTACAGCCAGGACAGAGATAGACGTGGTCAGCCATCACTGCCTGCCCTATCTGTGGCCATCCTGGGAAGAGGTTAGAGCCCTTTAGGAGTGATGGGTGTGCTAGGGACATGTTGGGGGTATCTGGAGTGGCCATATGAGGCCACTTGCCATCCAACCCTGGAATGGCCTTGCTGAATGGATGTGACCTCTGGAATAGATTGGTTTAGAAACNTCTAGTCTGGGGACAAAATCCCCACTGATGTGGGCTGCGGGCTTCATTTGGAGCAGGACAGTAACCATACTATGGAGGCACCACCACAAGCAGACACTGCCTAGGAAGCCACCTCCACTGAAGGCCACCTGCCCACCTTCTCTCTGAGGTCTCTTGAACACCCGAGAGGAAGATCAGGGCTGGGTGAGGCTGGGGGTTGGGGATCTTCTCCCAGGCCAAGGGTTCACCGTGCTACGTGGCTCAGGGCTGGGCAGCATGGACACGACCTGCAGGCTCACGCCTTCCTCGCCCACGCCCCTCAGCTGCGCCACCACCTCCACGTGTTTCCACCGCTTGCAAGGCCGCCCGTTCACAGACACGATGTAGTCACCCTCCTTCAGGCCAGCGGACTGTGGAGAACGTGGGTCGGTGAGGTGGTGGCAGTACACTTTGATAGTCTGGGATCTCGACATCAGGGGCTAGAGGACCTTTACCTCAGCCTGACCCCCAGGAGCAACAGCGGCGATGAGGACGGGTGAGTCTCCCCGCAGTGTGAAACCAAAGCCGCCCTCTCCTGGAGTCATGTGCACCGGCCCTACCAACCGCCACCGATTCTTGGTTGAGAACACAGACAGGGGGCCCTGGAAGGAGGCAAGTGGTAGAGGCCTGGCTAGTGGCAGCCAATGCGCCCTGACCTGTCTGGCACCCCCATCTTAGCCCACATACCCTGGAACAGAAACAGGTGAGGGGCCAAAGGGGAGAGNGACAGGGAGGGGGAACTGGCCTGCTCACCAGCCGATGGAAGAGGTCAGTCACCTTCATCTGGGACAGGCTGGGCACTCTCACCTCTGGTGCTTGGTGGGTCTTGGCTGGCAGGGCAGGAGGGAAGAGACAATTGGAACCGAACCCCAGACTCTTGTCCCTCCCAGAACCAGAGCTCCACCAGTGGGACTTGGCTCAGTTCAGAGGAGTGTGTGGTCCTCAATTGCGTGGGACTCTCCTGGATCCTCAGAACCTAGCTGTTCCTACTGACAGCCAGGGCTATACTAGTTCCCTGAATATATGACATATGTAGAGGCTTCTAGGAATCCACCTGGAAGCCCTAGCTGGCACTGTACCTCTGTCCCCTCTTGCCTTGCAAGAATCAAGTGGGGAAGGAGGTGGCAGGGGACGCTGGCCTGATATCCTCCCACGGCTCCACTCCTCAGCCCAGCCTGCCTCCCCACTCACCCAAAGAAGGGTTCACTATGCAACCCAGGCTGTCCTTCAACTCAGTCCTCCTGACTCAGCCTCCCTAGTGCTGGGCTGGGATCGCAGGCATGTGCTACCACACCCGGCTTGCTGACTGCCTCTCAGTGGTAGCTGCAGGGGCTCAGCCTTGCTTTTTGNCTGACATACTCATCCCAAAGGGCCCTGGCTGCTCACGCTGGATGTCGGGGGCCTCCACAGCCTCGAAGAAGTCATCCTCACGCTCAAGCTCTGAGTACTTGGCCAGCGAGCGCCGCAGTGCCTGGGTCACCACAACCTGTAGCAGGTCCACCTTCCGAAGGACTCGGCACAAAGTGTGAAGCCGCAGCGCCTCCTCCTGGCCCAGGATGGCACGCTTCAGGTGGGCCTTG
>LZPO01034882.1:142811-156672 GCA_001675575.1 Neotoma lepida | reverse complement strand
TCTTTTCTGAGCTGCCATGTGAGGACCTGGAAACCTAGAAATCGCTGACTTACCCAGTGTCCAGTGGTCCCGTACTAAGACTCCTAGCCACAAACACCAGGCTATCTCCTGGAATGGGTCAGCCTAGGGGATACCACCACTGAACCACACTTACAACCGGAAAGAGATGGGCTAGATAGAGAGCAATGTGAAGAAAGCAGCTGAATCTAAAAAAATCAGCTTGGCCTGGACTGGGCCACTTTGGTGATTACCCCTTCCTCAGTGGGTGTTGAGGAATTTGGTTCTGAGTTCCCTGGATCAATCCTGCTACAGCTTGGATATGCAATGTCTGTCTGCCAAAGCCTATGGTGTGAAGACTTGGGAGAAGGTAGAGACTTTCGAGATGGGGCCTAGCTGGGGGAGGTCACTGGGAGTGTACCCTCAAATGAGACCCGGTCAGTCTCANTTTGCTCCCCACTGTCAGGTGAGTAGTTTTATCTGCTGGTGCTCTCACCATGCCCTGCCCCCTTACAGATCCCTAAAGCAACAGGCTAGCTGACCATAGGGTGAAACCTTTGGAATCGAGAGCCAAGATCAACCTTTGTTCCTTCCAACCATTCCAGGTCACAGGGATGGAAGGCCAAAACAGACACTAAGTGCTGGGTGACTTGCTTCAGTGGTGACACTTACGTCAGGATTCCTGGCTCAATTGCCTGTCATGCTGACACTTTATTTACACTTACATTTTTCCAGAATGAGGAGCAGAGGCGGTAGTCTTTGAAGGCCCGAGATTGGGTGAAGCCGAAGGATTTAATTAGTGCTTTGTTTGTCCACCGCTGTAGACATCAAGATGTCAGAGCTGTGGCATGCGCCTTTTTCAGGGGGCACACGGAACAACACAGCTGAAGAACAGATACTGCCAAGTACGGGGGGTGGGGTGGGGGCCCGATGCACTGCGTGTGTGAGCGCCTGTCTGTGATGAATGGAGGGGCGGGTATTGCCGGAGGACAGGAAGCCTTAATCAATGTTGGTAATAGCCACCCATGCATCATGTGGAGGGGTCCCGAGCGTGAGGGGCAGGCCCAGCGGCATGTGAAAAATGAACTGTTTGCAAATACAATCAACAGTTTCGTGTTTGTGAGAAAGCCATTTGTCATTCGGAAGCCACCTTTGGTAAAAGATGTACCTAGCTTCCTGGTGAGACGGGCCATCAATCGCCGCCACATCNCGGGCCAGTGCAGGGCTGTCAGAAGCCCTGGGAAACGCAGGAATGTTTATTCCTTGTTGAAGGCAAGTGGAGTCACTTCAGAGAGCACCGGCTTGCATCAGGCACCACAGTGAGCTCCTGAAGGCCCTTTCTAGAGGCTCTGCAAGGGAGACTCAGAGAGGGCAATGGTGCAGCACATGGCCTCTCCCAACGGCCTACACGNCTTNAGAAGGCGTGAAGGGAGGGAGAAATTCTCAGAGCAAGAAGNTAGTTTGCTNGAGGTCTCCCAGGGACAGAACAGGAAAAGGATAATGGGGCAGGGTGACACACAAATGCTTGTCCCTCAGCCCTGAGCAGAGAAGTTTTCCTGGGCACTTTTCACCTTNAGGACTGCGCCTTGTTAAGGCCTGGGACACTGATATTGTGTTGGGAATTGGCATTCACTGGACACTGGGCACGGTGGTTAGCCTGAAGCACACTTAATAAGACGAAGCCTCCCACGACCCACTGTCACCCAAAGAATACCCAAAGATCCCACGAGTGTGCCTACGTAACAAGCGAGACCCAGATAGAGGCTCTCTGACAGTCTAAATGGCTGTGGGGAAGGGATGTGAAGGCCGAACCGTGGATTTAATGATGTGACCACCAGATGGTGAATCTGGTTTAAGGTTCTTGGAGGAGTGGCTGCCAAATGGCTTCATGTCCAATAACTATTGAGCCTGGAGCTCAGGGGCCACCTGGAGGCAATGGTCTACGTTGGCTTGCTCTTGCTGTGTGGTGTCTGGGAACACAATGCATGCCAGCTCATGGCAGTGCTCAGAAAAGGAGGGGCAACCTGGAGCAGCAGGAGCAGGAGGCAGCAGAACCCACAGGCTTGGGAAGGGTGTGCTTCAAGCAGCGGCAGCGGTTGTGGTGCTATCCGGTAGCATCTGAGGTCATGCAGAGGAGACCCTGCTAGCTGTAAGCGGGGTGTGAGAACAAGGCTGCTTTGGCTGGGGTTACACGAGCTAGGGGTATAGAGGTGAACACAATGAATTCAAAGAGTTGGTACAATTCCTGCCTGTGAGGCTGGAGGAGGCTTAGGGCCCGGTGATCTGCAGGAAGAGCTATAGGATGAAGGCGTGGGCAGGGTACTTCTGATGTTGGATGGGTCTGGGTACTCCTGTGAACTGTCTGTCCTCTCTGAGAGTGGCTGAGTAAGGGGGATAAGAAGTCACAGAAGGAAAAATGGCTCAGTGGGTAAGAGCACATACTGCTTTTGCAGAACACTGAGTTTGGTTCCCAGCACCTACATCGGACAGCTTACAACCACTTGTAACTCCAGTTCAAGGGGGCTCTAATGCTCTCTTCTGGACTCTGTGGGTACCCGTACTCATGTACACATGCTTGCACACACACACACACACACACACACACACACACACACACACACACACACAAGTTGAAATAAAAATCTTAAAAAAGAAGAAGAGGAAGAAACAGGAATGTAGACTGGGCACATCCAAACTGCTCAGAGGCAGCAGGAAGAGAAGCAAGAGCCAGCCACCTACTCCTGTACACACACACCCCACCTATCCACCCATCTACACATACCCCCCCACATATACATGTACACACATTCCCTAAATGTACACCCACCCACTATGCACACACATGCAAGCACACACACATCATGTACACATACATTCACACACACAGGCATCTATACATACATATGCACACACCCCCACACACTCATTCACACACACAGGCATATACACACACACACACACACACAGATAGCTGTGCCTTTTGGAGTCAGTGACATCTGGGAGGAATGTTACTGGAGCTGAGCATGTAGTTCTGTGGGAGAACAGAACTTGTTTGCCTTCTGCAGACAAGGCTCCAGATTCAGTCCCCCAAATCCCAAATCCAAGGGCCTTTTCTCATTNGTGGACTAATCTGGGTTTGACCTGGATGGAGGTGACTCTGATGTCATTATTGTGTATTGTCAGATATTGTTTTTGGACACAAGTTGTAACATACTTTTGATCCTTATCTAGCCAGTCAACTGACACTGAGACCACCTAGACATAGCTGCCCTGGAAAATATTTGTCATCAGGAAATACATATCATTTATTTACTACGCAAAAGAGGGGGCATTATTCAGCGCAACCATCCCTCCTCTTTCTGAAACCCTGCTTCCATTTTCCACGTCTGACTAATTTTTAATCTCGGTGACTGAGTGGTGATGCTGTTGTCACTTGCTGGCGACGGGGTTTAAGAAGTGCATGATATATGCAGCCTTCACAGGATCCTTTTTGGTGATCGTTCCCGTGGCATTGTGAATAAAATGAGTTCAGGCTCCGTGTGATTTCAGCGAATCCGGGCACGAATGCATATTAGACGCTATCTTTATGCAAAGGCTCTGCAGAGCATGGCAGCCGGCCATCTCGGTGGTGACGTCTGGTCCTCATCATTCACCAACACAGGAAAACAGCTATTTGCCTAACACCTATTTGTAAAGAAGACAGGAAGATAGCATCGTTAATAACCCTGAACATGGGCTACGATTTATAAAGCAGCCTCACTGTAGAGGCAGGGAGCGTGTTTGCAATAGCCACTTTCTTCCAGTGTCCATTTTTCCTGAAACTGTGTAAACTGGAACCCAAGTTCTGTCCTTATTTCCTCTCAAGATCAATGTTCAACCCACTCTGACCTCCTGCTAGGCCTATGGTTCAGACCCCTTCTGTCTGAGACCCAGCAATGGAGCTGCTGCTGGAAGGGCATCCTGCCTAAGGGCCCTGGCTGATGACAATCCTCCCCTGAGAATATGTCAGGAGTGGGTCCTGCACTTAGCCAACCCCACTCACAGTGTGGGATGCTCTCAGGACCTTGCCAGCCCATCCCTTCTGAAGGCCCCTAGGGCTCCTCTCAAGGNCCAAAGNTGCTCGTCAGGGCCCACACCTTACCAGAACAGCCAAGGTTGATGCCCGTATAAGCTGCTCCATCCATCTGTGGATGGAGATCAGAGGGAATAATCACAGAGTGTCAAGGGNTGCAAGAGGTTTCAAGTCGGGGGAAGTGGCCTCACTTTTAGCTCCTTCTGTGCTTCCTGAACCCACCTCTGAAATTCAATATGTGCACAAGGCCCTGCTTCTGAGCTGGCAGCACTCTGTTCAGGACTTACCCTGGTCTGTGTGTTCCCTTGCTTGGGATCTCTGCTNGCTCTGTCACTTNGGCTGTATCCACTGATGGTCCAGACTGAACTCCACGTGGTCTCTCCGATGTCTTCTTCTGTCCAGTGCGATGGAACAGCATGTGCTGTGTGCAGCATTTGTGGGGTTGAAATAGGACACGGGGTGTGTGTGTGTGTGTGTGTGTGTGTGTGTGTGTGTGCATGCACAGTAGGGTTTGGTGACGCTTCAACGTCTGTCTGAGTGGCTTATAATCCATGTGTTGGTGCCGTGTCCTGCCTTGCCACAAAGGCTCTGGGCTTGCAGTAGAGGATGTGGGACCTAGCTACTGTGCTGGGGGCAAGGCACAGAGAACAGCACGGTTATCAACTGTCCTTGGTGCTACTCTTTCCCTGGGACCAGCCTACTTGTGGTGATGACCTTCTCCTTGGTGTCATTCTATCCTCTGTGTCCCCTTTCCTTGGTGTCCCCCAGTATCCCATCTCCTTTTGGTATACTGCACTTCTGAACATCTTCTTATGCAGGAACTTGGGCCTAGTCCCTGGGAGTTGCCCTGCTGTGGCTGTCCCTTTCAGACAAGGCCTGGGAACAAGACATATATGAGAATCTGGCTCTTTCCCAGCCTAGGGACCTCTTTGGGTGTGCTTGCCCCTTGGCTCTTCCTNCTGTGCTGCAGGGCTTCTGCNTGAATCTCACACCCCACTCCCACTCACCTTAGACACCGAGGCTCCTGCACTTTCTGTGTCTTCTTGGCCTGTGCACTGCTCTTTCCTGTTCCCTCCTCATTTCCCCACACTCAGACCCGACCGCTCCTCTTCCATCACCTTGTACCCCCTCTACTCACAGTTGTTTTGTTTTTCTCCCCCTTTGTCCTGGAAGCCTTAGCATTAAGGCAAGCCTGGAGAACAGGGCATTTTCAGTAGACTATAGGCAAAATTTTTTGTCAGGACCACTGGCTCCCAAATAAGTACACAGAGACTTATTATTAAGTATAAATGCTCAGCCAATAGCTTAGGCTTGTTACTAACTAACTCTTACATCTTAAATTAACCTATATCTCTTATCTACACTCTACCATGTGGCAGNACCTTTTTTTCAGTATGGCATGTTCATCTTGCTTCTCATACTTGATTAATATGAAAATATGAACATGACATATCAGATCCAAGAAATGCTTAGGACTGGTCTCCTGAGAAACCAGTTATATTTTAATGGGATCCCCAGGAAATAATACCTACTGACAGTCAGAATCAAATGACTTCACTATTCTCTGGGTGGTGGGTTGATGGGAGAAAGCCATCCCTGGGTGCTCCATGTGGATTCAGCTAGTTGGAACATTAGCTGCAAGAAAGGGAGGCCATAGGGCTGTCCTTGCTGTGGGGTCCAAGCTCTGGTCCCTCAGAACTCTCCTGTGGCTGGCCCCAAGGGCCCCTTTAGCACCTCCTAGTCCACATACTTTCTCAGCCACAGAGATGGGTGACAGGGAACAGCCAGGACCTGGTGTGAAGGAGTTCTCAGTGAGGAACAAGGGCTGCTCCTGCCAGGTGACTGCACTTTGGCCTTTGCTGGACTGTGAGTCCGGAGTTTCATTCATGTAGGTTCTGTGCTTTGCTAGCTCAGCTTTTGAGTCAGCACGTCCTGCCTTGATCTCATCCCTAAATGGTGGAGACATCTAAGAGAGGGAGAGGTATGGGGCAGGCAGTCAGGGGGCCCGGTGTAACAGACCACCAGAGTGGGCCTGGACTGAGGAGGAAGGACACGGCTTGGCTTCTGTTTCTTCCCATCACAGGCATCATCGTGACACCGGCTTCGTGGGTTTTCCCTTTGGAGACACATNGACATTTTCTTCTCTTCTCTCTCTCTCTTTTTTTTTTCTTCAAGGAAGAAAGAATCCTGAGCAGATGAAACTAGAAGCCATAAAGAAACAGAAAATGTAGGAGGAACCAAACGAGAAACATTAAGGATGGCCTAGAACTCAGGTCCTCTCACAGCTGGGGACANACCATACCACTGAGCTATGTCCCCAGACCCTGGATTTGACTCTTTTATTTACTTCAGTGTTCAGTTCTGAACTCACAAGATTCAGTATGTGCATAATTTTTATTCATGAGCTTTCAAATCTGTATTTTGAATGTGAAAAGCACTTAAAATATCTTTTGGTTTCAGCTATCTGTTGAAATTTTCTTTTCCTTTTTTTGGGGGGGGAATTTATTTATTTATTTATGTATTTTATGCATATATACCTGCAGGCCAGAAGAGGGCATCAGATCCCATTTTAGATGGTTGTGAACCACCATGTGATGGCTGGGAATTGAACTCAGGACCTCTGGAAGAGCCGCCAGTGCTCTTAACCACTGAGCCATCTCTCCAGCCTATGGAAAGCCTTTTTGGTCATGTGTAGATGAACTGGAAAATGCGGGGGCCCAGTAAGATGGTTGGGTTGGTAGAGACACTCGCCACCAAGCCTGATAAACTGGGTGTGAGTCCTGATTCAGTGGAAGGAGTAAGCTGACACAAATTGTCTTCAGATCTCCTCATGCTGTAGCCCGTGTATGAGGATGTACGAGCCCAGCAAATGTAATTTTAAAAACACATACTCTGTGTATTNGCAAAGTGCATTATTTATTTTACAGTTCGGGAGGTCTGCAACTGCCTGCAGCTCGCNGCTTCCATGCTTTGCAGAGGTGTTCACAAATCCTGTGTTTAGGAGCTGATACTGGACTCTGAGTGGGCAGCCTGTCCTGTTCATGGGGGGCTTTGGCATGACTCTCACCCTAGGANTCACTTTGGCCTCCTGTGGACACACAGTAGTGGCCTTTCCTGTGCTGTCAAACCATTCCCACTTTGGGTCACGACATATAAATGCTCTTGGTGTGACTCCTTTGTCTTGTGACTTCCAGGTATGATCCAAAGAAGAAGAGAAACCCCAGGCCAGGTGACCCTGTCACTAAATGAAGTTTGTCTTCTTGCCCCTTTCCTGTGTGGATAATAAGAATGCCAGGGCAGGGTGGGTGGGAGAGACCTCACTTTTGTTCAGAGAGCCTGGCCATGCCATAGAATTCCGGCTGCAGTCTTTGTTTCCGTTGNGTAGGAATCCAGAGATGGTGGAACAGGTTGGTAATGTGAGCTGCATTTGACATGTGAGGAAACCCAGTCCTGAAGATTTGTGTGATAGCCCTCAGGGGACTGTCCTCTCCCTCATGTGCTGTGGGCCCTTTGTGTGTGTGTTTGGTTTTCTTTTACATAGATGACCCGGTTGGGAAAAGCTGTAACTTGGTGACAGTGCTGGTGACCACAGGCTCCTCTGAGAGCCCAGTGGCAGCAGCTGGAGAGGCGAANCGTGCCACGAGTTTCTTCACCTCCTGACTAGTTTGCTATTTTTTCAGCTGCTTTCTTNTGAGCTGAGGAGAGTAGGACAGGCACAGGTCTGGAGGGGGAAAGCATGGAGTTTTGTGTTGGAAAGGTTGGATGCCATAGTGGAACTCAAAGCCTGCTAGCAACATTGACATCTCAGTGGATGGATCTGGATTTAAATGGTTTGAGTTGATGTCTTAGGATTCTCACTTAAGAACCATGCACCTGGCCTTGGGANTCGGGAGCAGTTTAATTTGATGTCTCATCTACAACAGTCAAATTGGGCCTCTAATTTCCTGCTGAGGAGATGGGCCATTCCCTTTTATGTCGGCCACAGCTGCAGTCCTGGTGGTGAGCCATATGCTCACTTCTAGGGATGCATGCTGGTCCACATGCCCAGGCTTCCTAGGCTACTGATTTAGGTAGAGACCGAAATTGGAATTTTTGTAGTGAAATATCGCAAGTTTCAAGTGCTGTTACAGTTTTGCAGAAATTGTAAACATCGTGTTGGCAGATGTGGCTCAGGTTGAGTCCTCAGCTTCCGGGCCAGGGGCCAGAAGAAAAGTGAGTTCTGTGACCCATGCTGCTCCCCAGCTTGTCTTGTTTCCTCACGGAAAATGCCAGGACAATGTAGGGACTTTGCTCTCATGTTCTTTTTAAAATTTCGATAAAACTTACATGTCATGAACCCCTCATCTTTGCCACTTTGAGGTGTCTGAGCACAGCAGCACTGGGTTGTATTCACAGCCACATGCAGCCACCACCCCTCTCTGTTCCAAAGCTTCTCTATCACCCCAAGATGAGACCAAGGGCCCTACAGAAGTTTCTCCCCAGCTCTTCGGTCTACAGCCACTGCTCTGTTTCCGGTCTGTGGGCGTACTTTGTCGGGACATTTTAGATGAACAGAATCCTACAGCACTTGTCCTTCTGTGCCCGCAATTGTCCACTTAGCATGCTTTCAGGTTCTGTCCACNTGGCGGCTGCAAGGACATCGTTCCTTCTCAAGGCTGGAAGCAGGATATAAACAGACACCTTTGTGTGTTGCTTTATCTATTGGACATTCAGGCTGTTTTCTCCTTTTGACTGCTGTGAACTTTGGTACACTACTAGAAGTCCAGTTAATGTTCTCTCAAGNAACAGAATGGAGAGAGAGTATGTGTATATTACAAAGAGGACTTACTAGATTGGCTTACACAGTNTGGTCTGGGTAAGCCATAATGGCTGTCTCACACTAAAGATACAGAGAAGCAGTAGTTGTGCAGTCCATAAGACTGAATGATGGCGCCATCCCAGCCTAGTGCTGGCATGAAGATTCTTGGAGAGCCACTGATCTTTAGTTCACATGGGTGGTTCTGATGTGGGGGAAGAATGTCAGGGCAGGTTAACTCCAGATATGTGAAGGCAAGTGTGGTGGTTTGAATGAGAAATGTCCCCCACAGTCTCAGGAACTTGAACTTTGGTTCCCAGCTGATGGCACTTTTGGGGGAGGTTTAGGTGGTGCAGCCTTGCTGGAGGAAGTCCATCACTTGGGGAGGGCTTTGAGATTAAAAGCCTCGAAGCACTTCCAATTTGCTCTTTCTGTTTCATGATGGTGGCAGAGATGTGAGCTCTCAGCTTCCTGTTCTTGCTGCCATGCCTGCCACCTGCTGCCATGCTTCCCTGGCACGATGAACATTAATCTCTCTGAAATCGTAAGCCCAAACACACCCTTCTTTCTGTAAGTTGCTTTTGGTTATGGTGTTTTATCACAGCAAAGAAAAATAACCAGTACAGTAAGAAGGCAGAAAGCAAAGCCTTCCCTTGAACTTGCCTGTATCTGGGGTGACACTGGGAAGTATTGTGCACTTTTAGGGTGGCTTTCTCCCGANAGTCAGACTTTCTTTGGACAGCCAGCTCCCCAATAATGACACAGAGACTTTTTATTAATTATGAAAGCTTGGCCTTAGCTTAGGCTTGTTCCCAACTAGCAATTAAAACTTAAATTAACCTGTTTATATTAATCTATATTCTGCCAGGTTGCTTGTTACCTCTCCTCAGTAAGTGCATCCAACTTCCTCCGCATCTGGCTGGCGAATCCTCCCACCTTAGACTCTCTCCCAGAGTTCCTATCTCTGCCCGGAAGTCCCGCCTATCCTCTTCCTGCCTAGCTATTGACCGTTCAGACCTTTATTAAACCAATCAGAAGGTGCCTTAGGCAGGTGAGGAAGGACATAGGCACATCTTCACACAGTGTACAAAAAGATTATCCCAACATTTCCCATTTCAAATGAATATATTCAAGAAAAATCCCTCACAGGCATGCCCAGAGGATTAGGTCTTAGTTAATTCCAGGTCCAGTCAAAGTGGCAAGCAAGATCAGCCATCACACTGAAGGACAGCTAAACTTTTCTCAAGCTTCCCAGACATTTTATTCTCCACCAGCATTGTGTCAGGGGCATTGTTTCCCCACATCCTAGTCCGTACTTGTTAGTTTTCATCATCTCCTTTTTGTTGTCCTAGTGAGTCTGAAGTGGTAATTCATTGTAGTTGTTTTAGACGGGTGTAGTGGCACACACCTTTGATCCTAGCACTTGGGGGGCAGATCTCTGTGAGTTTGAGGCCAGCCTATTTTACCAATTGAGTTACAAGCCAGCCAGGGCTGTTACACAGAAAAACCCTGTTTCAAATAAACAAAAATGAAATTAAACATTTTTTNGGGGGGAGGGCCAGGAGTCATGCTGCATTTGTGGAGGAGTCTGTCCCTGGGGATCAAACTCAGGCCATCAGGCTTGGCAGCAAGTGCCCTTACCCACTGAGCCAACTGGCCAGCCCTGTAGTTTTGTGTGAGAGTCCTTTCTCACTGTAAAGCCCAGGATGGCCTCAAACTCACAATCTTTCTGCTTCTGCTTCCCTAGTAAGAGGATTATAGATGTCCTTCACTAAGCCCAGCTCCTTGTACATTTGTTTTTGGTTTTTTATTTGTTTGTTTTGTTTTGGTTTTTCGAGAAAGGGTTTCTTTGTGTAGCCTTGGCTGTCCTAGAGCTAGCTTTGTAGACCAGGCTGTCCTCGAACTCACAGAGATCCACCTGCCTCTGCCTCCTGAGTTCTGGGATTAAAAGTGTGTGCCACCACCGACTGCTCCTTATAGCTCTGTTTTCTACTTTCTTATATTTTTGGTTGTGAGCCTAGCCTTTAACGGCTGAGCTATCCCTCCAGCCCTGTTTCCCACTTTCTAATAGTGACGATTCCAGGGCATAGGAATCGGAACTGACACCGACCCTAGGGCCTTACACACAGCAGGCACTTGTACCCTNGAACCACACAACCCAACCCAGAATTCTGTAATGCTGGTGATTCTAGTTGGTCCGCTTTATTTCTGGCTATTATACATTTGGTGTCATATTCAAAATGTCCTTGTCTCGTCCATTGTCATGAAGATTTACACCTGTGCTTTTACAGCTTTGATTGTTACATTTAAGTCTTGCACATGTTGTGAAGGATTTGAACTTGGTTCTTTTCATGCTGGCAGCCAGCACCATCTGCTGAAGACCTCCCCACCCCGCTCCCGCTCCACCATGGATGCTGTAGCTCCAGCTTGGAATCACTGCTGATAGACACGAGGTTCACTTCCGGACTCTCATGCCCCACTGACCTGTGTATCTATCCCACACCCGGGCCACGAGATCTTGATTACTGCAGCTTTGGAGGTTTGCACAGCAGGAAGGAACCTCCAGCTTTGCTTTTGAGTTTCTTTTTTTTAAAGATTTATTTATTTATTATTCATACAGTGTTCTGTCTGCATGTTTGTCTGCAGGCCAGAAGTGGGCACCAGATCTCATTACAGAAGGTTGTGAGCCACCATAAGGTTGCTGGGAATTGAACTCAGGACCTCTGGAAGAATAGCCAGTGCTCTTAATCACTGAGCCATCTCTCCAGCTCCTGCTTTTGAGTTTCAGGACTTTTTTGTTGTTGTTGTTATTTTGAATCCCTTGTTGTTTCCATGAGAATTTCCTTTTGACCAGATCATCAATTTCTGCCACCAAAAAGTCCAGCTGGGTTTTTGTGTTGAGTTATTAGGTCACTTTGGGAGCGGTCTGGCTCCAGCTCTGTTCATGGGATTTTTTTTTAAGATTCATTTATTTTTATTTTATGTGTATAAGTCTGCCTGCATGCACCACTTTCTTGCCTGGTGCCCACTGATGCCAGAAGAGGGGATTGGATCTCTTGAAACTGGGAGTTACAGATGGTTGTAAACTACCATTCTGGGTGCTGGGAGCTGAACCTGGGTCCATCAAGTGCTATTTTTGTTTGTTTGGTTTTTTTCTCCAAACAGGGTTTCTCTGTCCTGGCACTCAGTGTGTAGACCAGGCTGGTCTCAAACTCAGAGATCCACCTGCTTCTGCCTGCCCAGTGCNTGAGACAGGGTTTCTCTGTGTAGCCCTGGCTGTCCTGGAACTCGCTCTGTAGACCAGGCTAGCCTAGAACTCGGAGATCTGCTTAACTCTTCCTCCCAAGTGCTGGGATTAAAGGTGTGTGCCACCACTGCCTGGCCTCTATGTTTAACTAGTGGCTAGCTCTGCCCTCTGATCTTCAGGCAAGCTTTATTTGTTAGAGCACAAAGAAAATATCACAAGTTTTGATTCTGATTTATACCAAGATTCAGAGGCAATGAGTCCAACAGTTGCCTAGCATGTTCGAGACCTCGGGTTCAGCCCTCAGCCCCGTAAAAGTCAAAACTAGGAAANGCAGGGGCAGCTGAGGCGCTCTGAGCGGCTCTCTGGGAATCTGATGCTATTAAGGGATGTCGTCTCTTTTTAGAGTGTGATAATGGCATGGTGGCTGTTGTTTAACAGATCAGCCTGACATGTGAGGCGATGCTGAGTGTCTGTGGGTGAGGTGC
The DNA here is from genome assembly GCA_001675575.1 of Neotoma lepida. Lineage (NCBI taxonomy): Eukaryota > Metazoa > Chordata > Mammalia > Rodentia > Cricetidae > Neotoma > Neotoma lepida. Next base: position 144,076 of record LZPO01034882.1, on the reverse strand, counting down.
TGTACAGGGTGGAGCTGTTGGCAGGACCCCTGTGGATAGTGAGGAAGTGCTCTGAGCAACCACACTGTCAGGATCATCTTTATTGGGAGAGTAGTGGGTTCACAAGGGTTGAGAGTCAGGGGATCCATCACGCTCATACCTCTGCTTTGTCAGATGTGTTCCCTAGTCCAAAGGGCAGGAGCTCAGCTGTCTCCCCAGCAGGTGAGAGGTGTGGCAGGCTGGACTTCTCTACTGTTAGCACCACAGCTGTGACAACACCGGGCCAGATCTACTCTATTCCTTCTATGAGACTGCTTGTCCTCAAATATGGGAGAAGGGAGAGCAGGCATGGGGCCTGAGCGCGTGCATGCGTGTGTGTGTGTGTGTGTGTGTGTGTGTGTGTGTGTGTGTGTCCCACTCTGAGTCTCTGGGTCAGTTCCTGAAGGAAGGTGCTCTTCAAGGGATCCTGTGAGAGGCTTCTCTCTGTCACCACTGCATGACTGACAGCTGACTGAGTGAAGGTCCTGTCAGCTCAGGGCCCTCATGCCGCACCCTGTTCTGCCCAGACTTCATTGGTGGCACACTCCACATCTGGGCCTGATGGAGAACTGAGGAATGGGTCTGCCTGGTGAGAGCGGCCATGAAGGTCACAAGGGCCACAAGGGACCCTGGGCTGAGCCTGTGGCAGAGGGCAACAAAGCAGGGCTGAAAGTGTGAACCTGAGGGTGTCATCTCTTGTCCTCTATAAATTTTCATAGCACATTTGCTGGTCACTGTGCTGGTGGTAGGGATTCGGAGGCGGGAAGCTTGCGTGGAGCTGCTGGTGGCTGGGCCTTCCCTGAAAGGGAGGGCTGATGGAGCTTCTGGGATAGNGATAAAGGCTTTCCCACTCCAGGAACCTACCCCGGACTCAGGAGGCTCCTGGCCACCAGACAGCAACGGTGTCCTCAGTCTCCTTAATGANTCTGAGGTTTGAGTTGGCTGGTCCACCCTTATCNTCCAGTCCTGAGTGCCCAGCCTGGCCAGTGGTGGCACCTTACAGCCTTGACTCAGGGTGTTCTGTTTCAAAAACTGCCTGGAAGGCTCAGCCCTGGAATCCCAGGGTTTGGGAGGCGGAAGCAGGAAGATCAGGAGTTCAAGGTCATCCCCAGCTGCATAATGAGTATGAGGCCTGCCTGTGCTGTGTGAGATCCTGTTTTAAACCCTCTCCCCCGAAAAGAAGACCTCTTGGAATGTGACCTCACTTCTGATTGGAGCCCTTTAATTCTCTACTGTTCCAGCCTTAA
>LZPO01034882.1:82388-107802 GCA_001675575.1 Neotoma lepida | reverse complement strand
TCACCTCACACTACTCCCAAAGGAAAGGACTCTGAAATGACTGTCTGCAAAGGTGACTCTGCAGGTTGCTGGGACTTAGATATCCTGGATGGGCCTATTTGGGAGCCAAATGTTCCCAGCAGTCCTGGCAGGAGAACTGCAGGCAGGTTTCAGAACATTGGGGGTCTTCTCTGGTAAGGAATGTGGAATAAAGCCTGGAGTGCTGTGACACCATGGTAATCCCAGAGACTCAGGAGGCTGAGGCAGGGAGATACCAAGTTTAAGGCTAGCCTGGGCAACATTGAGACCTCTATCTCAACAAAAACAAAAAGACAAAAATGGAACCCTTGGGCCTTCAAGCACATCTGAAGCAGCAGCAGAACTGAGCTTGGGCTCTGAGAGACAGCCCTGACCTTGCTGGTAGCTAGGAAGCAGGCACACAGACCACCTATCCCCTGTATATCTGTGCTAGGGGTGATGGNCATTCCCTCATCTACCTCCAGACCCTTGGGGCCTTGCCAAGCTCCACTATGACTTGGTAAAATCTCTTCCANCAACAAGCATACCTTAGCCCAGAAACACCTTTGTCCCTTTGTGTCCCTGTCGTTCACCGGCCACCAGGAACAGCATAGTGCTGTAAGGCCCTGTCCAAGAATTGTTTTGGGGACAAGCAGAAGGGTCCTGGAGCTAGCAGCAAACAGGACAGGGCTTGGGGCTCCTATCTGGTCTTGGGTTGACAACTATGGTTCCCTAGGGACATGAGATCTCTCTGTCCTTATCTGTGAGTGTCCATCTATAAGCTGTGGCTGGACTTTGGCATCACCTAAGAGAGCCTGGCACAGAGCACAGTTGCCCTCCATAAACCTCAGGTTCACTGTATCAGCCACCAGAATTCTAGACCTGCAAGGAGAGCTGGTCCCCATGTGGGATCTTGTCCTCACTGGCATTACTCATGAGAGTAGTGACGCTTGCTATGGGCCTCAGGGATGAAGCCTCTGGACTGCATGACTGCTGAGACCTGAGGCGTGTTCAATGGTATGACAGGGACCCCTTATAATACTTCAGCTTTACCAGTTGACTGATGAGGCCACCCATTGCAGGGAAGTAAGGCTGGCAGCTCGGTTCCTGCAAGTCNTGAGGTAAGCACACCCAAATTAGCCAGGAAAGAATGCTGTCTCTCTTCCTGGCCTGGGACAGGGTGTCAGAGGGGATCTTCTCTTTCTAGGACAGGGCCCATTCTGAGGCCATTTTTCCTTCTATACTGAGGAAGAAACATACCCAAGGGGCTGTTCCCCAGGGAGTTAGAGCATGGACTCAACTATTGCTGCCTTCCATCACTCCCTCAGGGCTTTTCCCAAGGCCCCAGTACTGAAAGNGCTACCCAGTGCCCCCTTCCTTCCTCAGTTGGCCAAGACACAGGTCAGACCAGTCTCATGGGGTAGAGGTGGGGGAGAGGGCAAATACCGTGAGGTTGCCCATGGAGGTGCAGCTGTGCCANATGGTGCTGGTCTCTAGGTGTCCCTGGTGATGAAAGACTGCTGGGTGACAAGACAGGAGTGGCCNCCTCAACAGCCTCTGAGGTTGCCATCTTCCTGAGACCTGCTCAAGGAGTGTGCACGTGGGACCTAAAGAAAATGAAAACCAAGGTAGACGAGGGAATGGAGACTGTTGTTGGAGAAGAGCACCATGTCAGCTTCTGAGCAGCCCTAGGTGACTTAGCTTTTCTACTTAGCAAGAGAAGGTTGACAAAAGGCAGGTGAACTCCTGGGGAGTTGCAGGGCTCATGATAGAAGGGGCCTGCATGCTTGCTTATTCAGTGTGAAGCCCTCATCAGTCCTGGCAGCAAGGTAGGGTGGTTCCCAAAGCTCTTCTCCATCAAGTATCCTAAATGTTCTTCCCAACATAGCCTGCAGAGAAAAGCATGCTTATTCTTCCAGAGAATACTCCTGCACCACAGCTGGGGCTTTGGCTCCAGGGAGTGTGAGGCATGAGAACTCTAATTTTTAAAGGGGTGACTTTATGAAAATAAGGGGTACATTTCCAGAGGGAAACCTTTTCCTCAGATCCCAAAGACTCTGAGGCTGCAACCCCCAAGCCCAGATTTCCCACAGCACCATCCACAGGTATGTGTGTGTGTGTCTGTCTGTCTCAAAGGCATGTTTCCAGGCTGGGAATGAGGCTCAGTTGGTCGAATGCTTGCTTAGCATGCCTGACGCCTTGAGCCTTATCACGATCGATTCCCAGAACCACAAAAACTGGGTGTGGAGGAGCATGCCTCTAATCCCAGCACTTGGGAGGTGAAAGCAGCAGAAAGAAAAGTTCGAGGGTATCCTTGGCTACACAGTAAGTTTGAAGCCAGCCTGAGCTACATGACTCGAGAAAATTTAAAAAGGGGGAGGACATTCCCCTTAGCTTGGTTTGCCATAAACGGATGGAGGCCAAAGCGAGAGGCTGGTTTTCTTCCACAGTGACACGGGCAGAAAGGACGACAGGAAACACATATGGGGCGAGGTGCAGCAGCACCCGCCAGGAGAAGACGCTGCAGGGTGCAGGCGCGGGACGGATGCTGTGGCGCCACCCTGCCAGGTCCCCTAGGTTAAAACCACTCAAAGGCCCGGGGCCGCGGCTGCCCGAAGTCTCGGCAGGGGAAGCAAGCGGACATCCACGCGGATGAACCGAAGGGTCCGCGTAGGACCCACTGGGAGGGGCGATCACTCACCTTGCGAGTGGCAGAAGACCGCCCGCGCGTCGGCCGGAAGTGCTCCGCCTCCGGGAGGCCCCGCCCCCCGATTCCGGGACGCTCTGGACCCCGGAGGACCACGCCTCGGTGGCCTCTGGGCTCTCAAAGCCTTTCTTTATGCAGTGCAGCTTCCTCACGGAGGGTCCCTGCCCTACGCCCCAACAAAGATCCGTCTGGAGAATCTGTTTTCAAACCAGCCGAAAAGCCCGGCAGAGACGGTGGCGTCAGAGCCCGGGTATTGGGCTGCAGAGGATGTCATAACGTTATTGGGATTGGCCCCAACCAGGACCACACACGTTGCTACAGACTGCAGCTGACCTTACTCAGTCTTGCAGACTTTGTCAGCGGTGCGTCCTCGCATGTGATTGTGGTTGTAAGAATTCTCGCTGCGATTTGCTGTCGGTTGTTCCCGAGCCACTGCCAGTTGGAGTTCCAGACCACGGGAAAAAACCTCCAGACTTAAATTATAATTAAACAAACAAAAACAAAAAAACAAAATTTTTTTTTTTTTTAAATTTTGGTTTTTCGAGATAGGGTTTCTCTGTATAACAGAGGCCTGGCTGTCCTGGAACTCTCGCTTTGTAGACCAGGCTGGCCTCTGCCTCCCCAGTGCTGGGATTAAAGGCGTATGCCACCATGCTGGGCTCCAAGCAAAAATTTTTAAGGCTGCAAGCAAGACCACAGTGTCTAACCCAAATGGGAGATGTGCTGTCCAGAAATGGATGCAGGAAGAAGGGCTTTTAAAGGAATAAACCACAGGAACTGTTTTGTTCTGCCAAGATTAGATGGTCAAGGTGACCTCAAAATAGCCCTTGAACGTCTGCATAAGCCCATTACAGAAGCCAAACCAGCAGTTAGTCATATCATGGCAAGCAGGTGGGGTGGGGGGGTGACAAGGAGTCAGGGTTGGAGAGACCTCATCTTTCAGAATGTGAGTCAAAGACAAACAGCTATTAGGTACCAAATTGGATGCCTAGCACAAAATGGAGTTTCTTTAGCCATCACACCAGGCACTTGTGAGCCCTGCGGTTNAAGTTTGAGGGCCCCCACTCCCACTCCCACCCAGGGAGATTCCGGGAGAGATACTAATCTAGTAGCCTTCCCTGATCATGTTTGTGCTATACTAGACAGCCTGGGGACTCCTGGCCTTCCCACTCAGAGCTGATGTAGAATACCCAGGCTTGGTGCTTGGATTTACACTCTTAAATGCAAAGTAGTGGAAAAGGCCTCAGCTGGGTTTGTTAGGTTAGAAAATTGGGACACACTCGGTTTGTCCACTCAGCAGAACACTACCCAGCTTGATTTGATTCCAGCTGGGCCTTTAGGACGTGTTTGGGAGTGCAGACTGGGTTCCATTTCACCCAGTCATCACATGAACTTCCTAAGCTTCCCCAGGAAGGAGGGCTCAGTCAACTCCAGAATCACTTANAAGAGGTTCTGGGAGCCTTTCCCATACACANGGCTGGTCAGTGTGTAACAGGCCTCCAAACCTTAGTACAACTGACTCTACGATGGAAGTANCATTTCAGGCCACAAAATTAAGCACATAGATACCACCCACCTGCCAAAACAAAAGCAAAGACCTAATCCATCAAAGTCCATACTTTTGGGAAAGTCTCTAAATNTACCAACCTTGCTTTTTGGCTTCTGTAGTTCTGCTTCTGGCTANCTGTTTTTGTACTGAAGTATGCCAACCCAGAACATGGTTTTTGTGCTGAAAAGCTCACCTTGAGAAAGGCTCAGGCTACACTGGGATCCTGAACACCCAGTGTAGTTGCCAGGCCAGCTAACAAAGACTTTCTATTGGCTTAAGTCCATGTCCAAGCAGTCTTTTCTGATGGATACCCCACAATATTTCTGGAGGTCCCACAGAGATCCCCAGAGACCAGACCCAGAGACATTGGGGGGTCTCAGATGCCCTTGGAGCAGGGAAGAGTGCAGGGGTCAAGGCGCTCCTAGGGGGTGTGCAATGTGAGATGTCCCAGGTCCCCAGGACTCCCTTTGATCAATTGCTGCCTGATGCTTCGGAGGGGTCTGACACNTCCACACCAAAAGGAAACAAATTAGAATGTCACCTCTGGAGGTAAGTCTGGTTAAGGCGCCTTCTGTTTGGACATACAGGAAAGGTCCGATATGGCTGTGTCCAGGATCCATGAGACATCACTGGATTTCTCCTGTCTGTCTAAGCATATGAATGTGTGGTGGCTANCCCTGGTTGTCTTTACTCTGTGTGTGTGTGTGTGTGTGTGTGTTTTGTCTTTCTATTGTTTCTGTCAGTTCTGTTTTCCTGTATTGACTAGTGGCTTTCTCTGGTGTAACACACACACACACCACTTAAGAACTGTGCCTCTTGTTGGGGACCTGAATCCTTTTGGTTTTGCCAGGTTGCCCAGAGAAATCAAAAAACAAAACAAAAACAATAACAGAGAAACCAAAAAAAACAAAAACAAAAACAAAACAAAACAACAACAACAAAAACCCTAACCCTCTGCCTGTCTCATTCCCAGAGCGATCACTGGTTCTTTCATCCTTGACTCCTGCTCATGATTCCTGTGAGGAGGCGCGGAGGGGCCAGGCCTCTCATCCAGAGCCCCCTGCCATCTAAGCAGAATGCATACATATGGGCGAGGGAAATAGTTTCCCTGAGGTGTATTCCTTCTGCTCCCCAGCCTGTTCTAAGCAACCCAAAGAATTTATGTCTCCATTTCAACCAAACCTCATCATTTTCTGAAAAAAAAATGTAGAAAAACTGCCCCCAGGCTGGGGGAGGGGGGAGGGGCGGATCACTGCTGGACAACGAAGCCTGGATAGAGTGGATTTTCCCTTCTGTCCAACACTGACCAAGGAGATTTTAAACAATTTTCACCAGGTCCTTTTTTAGAAAGAGTAAAAACAGCTGCTGAAAAGTTTTCCTGTGTCACCCAGTCCGCCCCAGATATTAGTTAATATATTAGTTAACATAAAAGTTAAAATTTTAAAGGTATAAATAAACCAGCACAAGGCGTTTAACAACAGAGAACTGACTGAGAGATGAGNCCTTTTGCATAAACTGAAAGCCACTGTCACCTTCTCTGATGATGAGACACAGTTGACTTACACATACCCAGCAAAATTTTGGTGTCTTGCCCTCTGTCAGAAGAATATCTCCTGGATATAGTTGGATATGTTTCAGATTGACAACAAAGGCTCTCGGGGGGGTATGGGCAAAAATTAACTCCCCAGTACTGGCCTAACACCAAGTTCCTATAATTGTTCAACTAATCAGTTCATCTACTCTCATGCAAATTATAACCAATGACCCTGGAAACAAAAAGGGAAGTTGGGGTCCACATTGCCAGGCTTGCAGAGACAGGCATCCTGGTGCCCTGCCAGTGAACCTGGAATACATCTCTTCTGCATGTGAAGAAACCTGGGACTTCTGCTTCTCATGAGTCTGATTCTTCCGGAGAAACAGGTGTACACTGTCTTAGACCTGAAGGATGCATTCTTCAGCCTCCCATGGGCAGAGGTGAGTCAACCCATTTTTGCTTTTACATGAACAGACAGACCCAAAGAGAGGTTACAGTGGGCAACTTACCTGGATCAGGTTGTCCCAAGGATTTGAAAATTCTCCAACCCTGTTTGATGAGACACTAAATGCTGACCTCCTGTCCTTCCATCAGAGGTTTCCTGGGACCACATTCTTACAATATATACTCTTACAATACCTCCTCCTAGCCTCTAAAACTAAAATAAATTATTAAAGAGTCACTGAGGGACTGCTTCAAGAGTTACACACCTAGGGCTACAGAATATCAGCTAAGAAAGCCCAACTTTGTACATCAGAGGCTACCTATCTAGGCTACCAGCTGAGTAGAGCTGTCCTGGAGTAGGACTGCTGCCATCCTTCAGATCCTAGCTCCAAAGACTAAGGGACAGGTTCGAGAGTCCTTAGGTGTGGCTAGGTATTGCTGCCTCTGGATATTAAAGTTTGTAGAAATAGCCAGGTCGCTATACAGCAGCACAAGGGGTGGGGGACACTGAGCCCCTAATCTGGACTGAGACTAAACAAAAGGTATTTAAGGCTTTAAAAGCAGCTCTGACTTTGGCTCCTGCCCTAGCACTTCCAGATGTCTCCAAACCTTTTCGTCTGTTTGTCCATGAAACAAAGACATGACAAAGGGCGTTTTTAACCAAAATTTGGGGCCATGGAAGTGCCCTGTGGCATACCTGTCCAAAGAATTGGACCCTGTAGCTACAGGATGGCCCACCTGTCTAAGAGCTGTGGTGGCTACTTGCTAGTCTAATGTAACAAGTTAACTCTGGGTCAGGATCTTATACTCACAGCACCCTATACTGTTGAGGCTCTCTCAGGAACACCAGAACAGTGGCTGTCTAATGCCTATATGACCCAGTACCAGGCCCTACTCCTAGTCCATCCACCCTTGTCTTAGGGTTTCTATTGCTGTGATCAAGGCAACTTTTATAAAGGAAAACATTTAATTGAGCCTAGCTTACAGTTTCAGAGGTTTAGTCCATTATTGTCTTGGCGGAAAGCATGGCAGTGTGCAGGCAGACATGGTGCNGGAGATCTACAGGCAGGCAGAAGAAGCAACTGTGTGCCACACTGAGCTTAGCTTGAATATAGAAGACCTCAAAGCCCACCCCCACAGTGACACACTCCCTCCAACAAGGCCATACCTCCTAACAATGCCACTCCCTATGGGGGCCATTTTCTTTCAAACCACCACAACCATCAAGTCCNGTNTGAGAAACCCACTGCTATCAACCCTGCTAATCCTCTTGCCTGCTAATGACCCACAGGTGCTCATCCATGATTGTCACAGAAAGGTGAAAGATGAAACCAGGTACATGAGGGCTGCCATAGTTACTTTAACTGAAACGATTTTGGCCCAAGCCAGGCACCTCAACCCAGAGAGCAGAACAGATTGAACAGACCCAGGCTCTCAGACTGGGGAAAAGGAAAGTCCACTACAATACACACAGACAGTTGCTATGCTTTTACTACCTTGCATGTCCATGGTTTGATCTATAGACAAAGAAGGCTTCTTACCATTCGGGGAAGGACATTAAAAACAAAGAGAAAATCTTGGCCCTCTTAGAGGCTATTTGGCTTTCCTTATGAATTGCTATCCACTCCTGAGAACATAAAAAGATGACTCCCCTGAGGCAAGAGTTAACCAGACTGCCTGACAAATGGCCCTAAAACCAGTGGGGCCTAGTGATATTCTGGTGCCATACCCCGACCCACTGTTGCCTGCGACTCNGTGGTACAACCAAGAGGATGCAAACAACTGGACAGCTCAAACTCACAGGCTGATGGAGGACACCAGAGGGAAAGATTCTAGGATCACTCTCCTAGAAACAATTGGCAGGACTCTGGGAACTGACCTTCACCAGGCTACTCATCTGGGGTCCAAAAAACTTTGAGTTGCTCAGATGAAGGTCTGTTATACCTACACTGTACATCCTGGCTCAGGATGTCTCAGCCAGATGCCAGGTTTGTGCTCAAGTAAATCCAAAACAGAGAGCTCTTACCCAGGAAGGGGTCCAAATGAAAGGCCAACAACACCCCAGTGAACTCTGGGAAACCAACTTCACTGAGATCAGGCCTGCCAGGGGACTATACAAGTACTTGCTAGTTTTGATAGGTACCTTTTCTGGGTGGGTAGAAAAGTTCCCCATCCAGACTGAAATTGCTCAAATAGCTTAAAAGCTCCTCCAGGAACTGCTCCCCTGCTTTGCTCCCTGACGCGCCCCCCAATTCCCAGCAATGGGGCCCAACAATGGCCTGGCTTTCATAGCCAAAACCTCTCAATTACTAGCTAAAGCTTTAGACACACATTGAAAACTCCATTGTGAGCTAGCCAGTGGGGGTGCATACCTTTAATCCCAGGAGGTAGAGGCAAGCAGAGCTCTGAATTTGAGGCCAGCCTGGTCTACAGAGTGAAATCAAGGACAGCCAGGGAATACATACACAGAGAAACCCTGTCTCAAACAAAACAATTCCATTGTGTTTACAGATCTCAGAATTCTGGGCAGATATAAACAAACAAACAAACAAACAAACAAAAAAACCCCAAACAAACAGGACATTAAAAACAAAACCAAAAAACAAAAAAACCCATAACACTCAGAGTTCAGCAAGGGGTATATTTGCACCCCAAATAGAGAGGAATTGACCCTCTATGTGATTATGTTTGGAAGACCTTCCTGACTGCTTCCCTGGCTCAGAGACCAGCAGTTGGCTGAACTCTCTAACCACTACTGGTTTTAGTTACTTGCTTTAGGCTTAACCTTGAAATCATACAGATTAAGCTAAAGCTTGTCATTCTGTAAAATAGTCTAAGCACATTCAAGAATTTGATCATTTATAAGGTGACTGACCATTAGCTTGTACATCTTAATTATCATTAACAGTTTACAACAAGTTAGCAAGTTTTACAAGATTAGGATTTTACAGTTTTATCCCTGTTAAGTTTTAGCCTTAAAATTTTGAATTGAAGATTTAATTGAAAATCCTCTAGCAGTAAAATAAAACATTAAACCATAAATACAGTCCATAGAGGGACTGGGAAATTTACAAAACCATAAATACAGTCCACAGAGAGATTGAGAGCCTTACTTTTTAAAAAATCTTTTTATATCACAATTTTTTGTATGACTCAGTTTATCCAAATAGCTAAAGCTTAACAAAGTTAGCAAAGACAGAGACTAGACCTGTATCTTTAAGTCAGTTTCTGCTAGCCCAAGTAGGCCTACGAAGTTTATAAACCTTATTTATCAAATATATCCTACTTATCAAACCTTTTTTTAATCTAAAAATTTTTAGAAGCCTGGTGTTGAACACAATTGGCAAAGACATAAGTGGTTAGGCATACTTATCTAAGTCAGTTTCTGTTATCCTGAGTAGATCTCTATAACCATAAGACTTTGGAAATCTTAATCATTGAGCAGTTTTTTTTTTGCTTGGAATTTTACAGCACCGCTCTTCCTCATGGTTCCACATTTTATCAAGAGCTCTGCATGTGCATGACCTTGAATGGGGGCACATTTTTTTGTTAACAAGAACCAAAAAACAAATCAAATGAGGCTGGAGAGATGGCTCAGTGGTTAAGAGCACTGGCTGCTCTTCCTAAGGACGTGGGTTTAATTCCTGGCACCCACATGGCAGCTCACAACTGTCTGTAACTCCAGTTCCAGGGGGTCCGACACCTTCACACAGTCAAATGTGCACATAAAAGAAAAAGAAAAAAAAGAACCAACAGAAGGGGAAGAAGTCAGAGCTAGACATCTGTAATTACATTTAGCCATTTTAACTTTTATATAAATCTTTTTTGATTAAAAATTTAAATAAAAAATTTAAATGAGACTTAACAGTAACAAATAAATATACTATTTGTTGTAAGAAATTTTCCCTAAGGGGGTGTGAGACAATATCTGGAGCCTTTACCCAGTATATTTAACAGCTCTCCCATTGCTGCATAGGTGGGCCCCATCCTTATTCTTAGTTTGTAGCCTGTATACCNTAGCTTTCCCAGAAAACCTTGAGGCTTCATGCAGTTTGGGGCCTAAGTGCATAAATTAGGAGGGAGGAGTGACTGGATGCTCAGGTGAAGGTCCAATGATCCCTTTTTGAAGGAATATTAACTTTTTCTTTTTGAGACAAGGTTTGTGTAGCCCCAGGTTGTCCTGGAATTTGCTCTGTAGACCAGGTTGGCCTCGAACTCACAGAGATCCGCCTGCCTCTGCCTCCCGAGTGCTGGGATTAAAGGTGTCACCACCACACCTTTAATACTAACTTTCAACAAGCCCAGCTCTGNTCNGAAGCAGGCATATCTGGAGTTACTAGTGAGAGATTTTAGACAGAGGGTTTGATTTCACTTTATAACCAGTCTGTGTGTGTCTGCAGATGGAGGCAGACAATCTGAAAAGCTTCAGAATTATCTTTTTATAAAGTCGTCAGATTGCAGAATAACTTAAGTACCTGTAACCTAGAGGCCATTAGACAGAAAACTATAAAAACAAGACATCTATGGAACTCAGGAAATGTTGACATCATGTTGCTTTTGTTTTTACAGATTTTTAACCATATCTTTTTCTGTTTTGTTTTGTTTTTTGTTTTTGTTTTTTCGAGACAGGGTTTCTCTGTGTAGCTTTGGTGCCTTTTCTGGAACTCACTCGGTAGCCCAGGCTGGCCTCGAACTCATAGAGATCCGCCTGGCTCTGCCTCCTGAGTGCTGGGATTAAAGGCGTGCGCCACCACCACCCGGCTTTTAACCATATCTAATACATTTACAACCCTTAAGGCACAGAAAGTTTATATAATAGTCTTACAAATCATGAGATAAATTTATACAAAAGTTTGAGAGTGTTAAGTAAAACCAAGAAAAGGAGTGGGAGAGAAGCAGCAGTAATTCCTACTGGAATAGTCACTTTTTAGCTGTTTTGAAGCACCGAGTGTCTTCTCCTGGGCTGCTTCTCCTCTCCCTGTCAGAGGCAGGAGACCTGTCTGACCCAAGACAGATTTTGGAGGAAACTTTTAAACAGGCATGCTTGGGTCAGGAGAGGAGGGCCAACTCCAGAGCCAGCTTTTTAATAAAGTACAACAGCATAAAATAATACTTCAATATTATCCATACCCCAAAGACACCTGTGTCGTGAGGTATTTGTTTATACGGTCTGAAGATGTGTATTGTGATTGGTTTAACAAAGAGCTGATTGGGCAATAGCTAGGCAGGAGAGGAACTTTCTGGGGAAAGAGAGGAACTCAGGAAGAATCTAGGTGCATGAGAAATGCCAGGGAGACACCAAGAGAGTTGGACATACAGAGTGGAAGAGAGGGAAAAGGCCATGTGGCAGAATGTAGATTAATAGAAACAGGTTAATTTAAGTCCTAAGAGCTAGTTGGGAACCAGCCTAAGCTAAAGGCCAAGCTTTCATAATTAATAAGTTTCCGTATCATTATTTGAGAGCTGGCAGCCAATTACACACCTGAATCCCTGCAGAACTGAATCCACTGGCCAGAGCAAGCAGAAGATAGAGAGCTCAGAGGTAACAATCTGTGAAAAACCCACAGGACTTGAACAGCAGCCTCACTGAACCACTGAGAGAGACAGAACAAGACGGTGGTGGTGGAGGTGTAGCACGGAGGAGGAGCATTCAGCCTTGTGGAAATCCTGAAAAAATCCACCAGCATGCAACCCATAGGGGTCTCAGCCATGCTTGGTCTAGCTCCCATGTCTGAAACAAAACTTATGAGCGCATCAGAAAACATAAATCCATCAGACAAAAGCAAACAAGAATGTCCCACAGTCAGAGACCAGATAAACACAGACGTGTGGAAGCTACCTTCANTCCTATTCCAGAACCAGGAGCACAGGAGGATGCCNCCTATTCTGTACCTGGAGACTGGATCTATGATCACATCTGATTTCCCCTGTGTCTCCCAAATGTCAGGACTTCCAGAACAGAACTCACTAATTGGTGTGGGTTTCAAATGCCAGCAATTTTTACCTTTTTTTGTTTGGTTGGTTTTTGTTTGTTTTTGAGACAAGGTTTTTCTGTGTAACCCTGGCTGTCCCAGAACTCACTCTGTAGACCAGGCTAGCATCAAACTCAAGAAGATTCACCCGCCTCTGCCTCTAGAGTGTTGAGAATTAGCAAATTTGTAGTAGTCACAGTCTTGGGGTCCTGTGGGCCTCCAAATCCACAATGTGCTTGCCCCCATCTAGGGTCTGTTCACCCCTAGGGTCTCCGTTTTGTGGTTCTTGCCCNTTCAGGGCGTGTCCCCAGTTAGTGACTCCTTAATTTGTGGCAGCCATGGTCTCAGGCTCCCCCGGGGTTTCCAAGTCTACCTCAGACTTGCTCCAACTTAGGGCCTATCCCAAGACCCCCATCCCTGAGTCTGGGGTTTTCCAGGGACCCTGGACGAGCCCCCAAATGTTATGGAGCTCAAGACCCCCAGGAAAAGATCACAGACTCAATCCAGATTATAATTAATTAAATTTATTGAAACCACTAGCAGGACAAAAATCTCTGAGGCAAACTAGAGACTGCTATGCAAAGGGGGNGAGGGAAGGATTCTTAAAGGCAAAACCCACAAAAAGACCTTGAGTAACTGCACAAGCAAGCCAGGAGCTGCTCTGCTCTGCCAAGATTAGGTAGCCAAGGAGAACTCAAAATGTCTGCATAGCAGGTTACAGAAGCCAACAAAATCATAACAAGTAGATGGTCATGGCTGTACATTTCTGGGTGGAGTCACTGAGTTAGGGTTATTGGGAACTTACCTTCCCAGGACTGGTGTCAGAGACAAATTGCTGTTGGGTACTAAGATGGATGCCTAGCAGACAAGTTTCTTTAGCCATCAAACTATCAGCACCGCAGGGGCCTTTAATTCGCATTCTGATTGGATTAATGGGTGGGCCCCTGCACCTTAAACTATTTGGCCAGTTATGTAACTATTTGGTAAAATTAATGATCCTTAGGACCAACTATACCTCTTTAGAGTGGGATGTGACTCATTCACTAAGACCAGGGAGGAATGTAACAGGCCCCCAAACCTTAGCACAGTTGGCTCCATGATGGAAGTGCTATTCAGGCCATAAAACTCAGCATGTAGACAGCACCACTTGACAAAACAAAAACAAAGACCTAATCCGTCATAGTTCTGGAAAAGTCTCTGAATGTACTAACCTTGCTCTTTGGCTTCTGTAATCCTGCTTCTGGCTAACTTTCTTGTTAGCTGAAGTATGTCAACTCAGAACATGGTTTTGTGCTGAAAAGCTCACCCTGAGGAAGGCTCGGTGCTTAACTGGGATCCCGAACACCCAGTGTAGGTGCCAGCCAGCTAATAAAGTCTGTCAGCTTAAACCCACGTCCTGGTCTTCTCTGGCATATACCCCCCAAGTGGAGGCCTGATGCCCACGATAACTAAGGAGGTGCTACCAGAGGGAGAGAAGGTGATAGCTCCGGAGAGGTAAGAGTAGTCAAAAGTAATGTGTGCAAATGTCTTGAGGTATGGGAAGAGTATCACCAGTCATCTGGACCTGAGAGAGCAGGCAGGCTGGAATATGGTAAGCAAGGGAGAATGAAATAAGATGGGCAAGATAGACAAAACAGTCCTAAAGCCATTTCAGAACCAGGATTTTATTCTAAGTGTACTGGGAGGCACTGCAACTCTCCAAGGGGAGGGACAGATATTTTTTAATTTCTGTCATATGTATATGGCTGTTTTGCCTGTTTGTATGTCTGTGTACCATTTGCTTGCCTGGGCCTATGGAGAGCAGGAAAGGGAGATAGATCCCCTGGAACTGGAGTTACAGATGGCTGCGAGCTGCCATGTGGGTGCTGGGAGTCAAACGTGGGTCCTCTTGAAGAGCAACTGGTGCTCTTAGATNACTGAGCCATCTCTCCAGCCTTTTTTTTTTTTTTGAAAATGCTGGGGATAGTACCCAAAACCAGGGTCTCAAGTACGCTGTTTCATCACTGGGGATAAACCTCCAGCTCCACCCNCTGCACCCCACCCTGTTTTTGAGATGGGGATCTCACTATTGTTATCCCAGATCTTGAAAGCTCAAGTGACCCTTTTACTTCATTTTAAGGTTAGTCTTGGGGCTGCAGGAGAATGGATCAGAAAAGAGATTCTTCTTGTGTTTCTGTTGACTGTGAGCCCAACTGTCCCTAGCTTCCTGAGTAACATGGCACCAGCACTCCCTGTTGCTATGGTGGGGTTGACCTGTATACTATGAAGTCTGGCCAAATCCTTGCCTTTACCCATCAGACCCTTCAAACAAAACTGTCCCCAGGCACTGTTAAGTGTCCTTTGCAAGATCACCCCTTGTTGAGAACAACTGCCCTAAATGGAGAATGAATGGACGATTCCCAGGTTTCCCTCAGGGTCCCTACTACAGGCACTCAACAACTAACCAAACCCTAACCTAGCATCCTAGTCTCTGGGGTCAAAAAGGCAGGAGGATGGCCTGCTGCTGTAGAGCCTCCACACTCACCCCAGTGTACAGCAGTGACGACTTTTCTGAATTACATATTATACTCTCATGAGCTTGGTCACTGGAGCATCCTAGACACTCCTGAGAAGCACTGACCAGCTGGGACCCTGGTCTTGCAGCTCAGGGTCCCCAGTGGAGAAAGCTGGTGGCTTCTTTGATGGCATCCCTCCACACTGCAGGGAACCTGACAGAGTACAGAAAGCAGGCTGAAAACACATTTACTTTTATGAGAAAATAGACATCCAGTAGCAGCAGCAGCAGCATCTGCTCACACAAGCATGGCAGCACCTGGAAGGCAATGAGGAGATCAGTGCAGCTGTCCATGGAGCAGAGGGGTCACATACGAAGGAAGCCGAGTGCACAGCAAGACAGAATGTCTAGTCCAGGGTGCACAACATTGAGACAGCACCAAGGATATTTTACATGAAAAGTAAGAGTTAACAACTGTGACACAGAAACACCAGACTGGGTACAGCATGTGCTACAACACAACAGGCTGTGGCTGTTTACCACTCACTGCAATTTAGCACAGAAGGGCAGGACACACCCTGCAGGGAATGTACAGGGCATTAGGACACGCAGGTGTCTCTGCACCAGCCAGGTACAAGAAAGATGAGGTTCCACCAGATTGTTGATGTGGCCGAGGTGAGGTGTGGACAGGCCAGTTGGGTGCTACTAGCTCACAGGTGCCAAGAATCCCCTCAGGTCCAGAGTCAAATACCTGCAGGCCCAGCTACAGAGCAATGCCTCACCTGGGTGTTGGCTGGGAGCTGCCACATGAAAACATCAGTCCCAGGGGATCTGAGTCAGGAGAGGGCAATCTACTTGTCTTCCTTGAGAAGGAATCAGGAGAAAGCAAACACCCAACTCCACAGGTGCAAAGTTCTGGAAGGGGTAGGCTGACAGTGGGAGCCATCTCTTGGCCTAAGGGTAAGTGTGGCACATAGGCTAGTCTCTTTGTCTGCATTGTACCTGAGGTCCACACCAGAGGTGACCCCAAATCTTCCCTTGAAGCCACAGAGCATCTGTCCCTTGAGTCAAAGTACACAGCCTTTCTTCCTAGGGTCCCGGTCCTGCCTTACTCTTCAGGGTATCTTGGTGTCCCAACTCATTGGCACAGGAAATGATTGTGTCTTGATGTCAAANTGGGATGGATCCAAGATCAAGGAGGAATAGAGCCCAGGTGTGCCCTGGAGCTATAGACTTCCAGGAACTGAAGTTGCCCAGCTAGAATCAAGTCTAAACCAATGGTTTTCTCAACAGAAGAGTCCTGGGCCCAGCCCAGGGCTACTTCTGACTCTCTCTAGAGGTGGCTTCTGACTTCTCACCTGGCTGGGAGGGGACTGAGGGAATGGATGCTAGCGCATCTCAGAGCTCTCGTTCACTTGCTTGTTGTCAGGCCCTGGTAGTGCTCTCTGCTCTGAGTGAGGCTGAGCAGCAGCTGTGCTGGTCAGAGCCCTTCCTGCAGAGGGCCCACTACATGTGGCAGCTGAGGAGCTGCTTTGTACATCTGAGAAATTTCTAGCTGCAGTTGAGTATGCTTCTGTAATTAGAATCCCGATACATTGCTGGAGTGCTCTTCATTGCCCCAGGACACATCTCAAGACATCTAGAAGGTTCTGAGCATTTAGCTTGTTCCCGGGTGGCTGTTCAGAGTGTCTCACTGAAGTAAAGCACTGGTGTTGGGGACTCTCCAGTAGGCTGACAGTGAGCCAGAACTCATGGTCACTTGTGAATGATGTGATGTGGCCATCTTAACTTCAGGGGCAAAGTGCCCTGTTGCAGTCACCACCTGGTGTCCAAAAGGCCTCCCTGAGCTCATCTACCTACAGCTTTCCTGTTGCCAATGGATTCTGTGATGACNGCCTCCCTGGTGCATGACCCCAGTAGTCACCTGCAGTGCCCTGTGGTGGAGGTAGACACTGATTCTCTTGACTTCTCTGAGCTTCTTGCAGGGGAGATCTTCACTAGCACCCTGGAAAAAACAAAGAACAGTCTGGGTAAATGACAAGAGGANTAGGAGACAGTTAACTGAAGGAAATGGGTGTGTTAAGTACAAGCTGCTTCTGCCAGCTACCCAAAGAAAGTGAAGGGTACAGAGGGATGTGGGGCTCCGGCAGCAGGTCTGACACCCTCCCACTTCTGCTGGGGCTATACCATGACCTCCTCCTGCTGGTTTGGTTGGCTGACTTCTCATAACCATGAATTGCATTTGGAAAACAAAAGAAAAGAAGGTCAACAAGGGGCTGGAAGGACAGCTCAGCAGTTAAGAGCACTGCTGCCCTTCCAGAGGACCAGGATTTGGTTCCCAGCACCTACAAGGTGACTAACTGTAACTCCAGTTCCAGAGGATCCAACGCCCTCTCCTGGCCTCCATGCATGTGGTGCACAGACAAACATGCAGGGAAATACCCATAAAAATACAGGAAATCACAAAACAATGTAAAAGCATGCCAACACACAGGAAGAGCTTGTGTGTATTAAAACCACAGGCATGAGCCAGTGCCACACATGGACTTTCTTTTTTCTTCCTTTGAGACAGGGTCTCACTATGTAGTCCTGGCTGTTCGCTGTCCTGGAACTCACTCTGTAGACCAGGCCGGCCTCAAACTCAGAGATCCACCTGCCTCTGCCTCCAGAGTGCTGGGATTAAAGGCATGTGTTGCCATGCCCTGCCACACCTCAACTTTGACACCTCAAGTTACTGAATTCTAGCTGATTCTTTAGAGTTGAGCACTGTCACCCCCATTGCAAGAGAGGAACAGAGGCACAAGGTTCAGCAATACATCCAACACTGCAACATCCAGGCAAGGAGGAGACTTCAGCTGCTTCCTTCTCGGAGATCAAACCACTGGCTTTAACATGGTTCTTTGGCTCTATTTGGCCAAATCCTAGTGCCTCAGAGGCAGAGGCAGGTGGGTCTCTGTGAGCCGAGGCCAACCTAGTCTACTCAAAACCAAAAAAAAGCAAATCAACAACTTAATTCTTCTTTTCAAAGAACCCTGGGCTGGGGCACAGCTAAGTGGCAAGAACCCTGGCCTAGTGCTCACGAGACTCTGGGTTCCAACCCCAGGACCACAAAAGTAAAACAATGACTGTGAACACACCTGTTTGCTGGAGGGATGACTGGACTCTGCCACCCAGGCACTGATGCAGGTGACTTCCAGGGCCAACCTGAGGCGAGTATTTGACTACAGGGCATTCTGTGTCTGGGCTCTGTCCTATGCATCCTAAAATGTGGAAAAGACATCAAAGAATTATTTGTAACCTAATCCAAACACAGTCCATTTGGCCAGGTTAGGGAGCAGCTCAGGTGGAGTCAGCTCTATTTCTCTAAGTCAATGACTCCTNATGTGTCCNCTCAAAGCAACACTTCTCACTACCAATGACAGGAGTTATCAGAGTTCTGAACAAATCAAATCAGACAATGCAGGCACCCCCGGGGTTGTGTTTGATTGATTTGGGCTGTTGTAGATTGTGTCCACATTGTCATTCTCCTGGGACATCAAACTGCAGAAGGCACACTATGCAGCTCCCTGCCACTCATGGCTCCAGTCCAGTTCCTGCATNCAGGGATCCNGACATCCTTAGCTGGCTTTTCTGACCAACATCTGGCTCTGAAGGACTAAGCCTATGGAACGCTTGAAGCAACAGCCTGCAAGCTCTCTGTGGCTCGAACTCTCTTTTTCCTCATTAAGAATATAGGTCAGAAACCAGGTGTGGGTGCATGCATGTAAACCCAGAACTCTGAAGGCTGAAGCAGGAGGTTTATGGTGAGTTCAAGGCCAACCTGGGCTATACAGTTAGTTCTCAGCAGCCTGAGCTACATATCAAGACACTGTCACAAAGTAAAAACAAACCCCAAGGGAGCACTTGGGCATCTATTTCAACCATGTCTGATGGTTTATGCCTGTACCTTCAGCATTCCAGAGGCTCGGGCAGGAGCACTGTGTGAGGCCAGTCCAGGCTACACAGGGAGATCCGAGACAACCTGGGCTAGAGTTGAGACCCTATCTCAATAACACAAAACAAACCGGTTGACAAACAAACCATGGCAGCACCTCTTTCTGTCAAGTTTGGTTAGCACATGGCCACACCTACTCATTCTGTGCCATCTGTAAGGGCTGTGACAATATGTGGCATAGGTGAGGGGCTGTGTAGCTGCAAAGACAAGAACAAAATCTGGCCCTTTACATAAAATGTTGCTAATCCCTGACCTTGATTCATGAGGAATGGCACTGGGTCACCCTGCCTAGTGGCCCTAGTGAACACACACTATCTTTGGCTTCCCCTCAGTATGGAGGAAACTGTGACTCTCTACCTTGAAACCTTCTCACACATCCTTAAGGATGGGGTTAGAGGCTGTGACCAGGATACTTGCCACCTGGTAACACCCCTGGTTTCCAATGTCCCAGCGGTGTGCAGGCAACTCCTCTAAGCCAGGACATGCTGCCTGAGTGTGTTATGTACACATCTACACCAGCCGATCCCCATTTTCTCACAATTTCACCTATTTCATATTAGATTGGGCCATCNTCTCCCCTGGGGATCAAGTCTGGTACAATACTCCTGGGGTTGCCTGCATAAGGAGAGTGGTGTGGGAAGACTTCTCTGTGGAATGTTTTGCCCCACAGGGATGGGCAGTACAAGCCCTGGTCCAACTGCAGCCTCAGCTTGCACTTCCTGACAGTACATCGGCAAACCTATNTAGGCCGGTGCCAAGGAGGCACCAGAGACACTCAGTGCTCGTTTCAGCTTTTAGAAAAAGGACAGCTAACCTGGTATATTTATTTTTCTCATTGTTGTGGTAACTGTCTGAAAAAAGCAACCTGGGGGTTTCCTTGGCTCCTAGTCTGAAGGGATGCAGGCCATGATGGTGGGGAGTGTGACACGGTTGGTCACATTGCCGGTAAAATTGGGAAGCAAACAGATGAACACTCAAGCTTTTCTTTTCAGTCTCTTAAGGCTCTGTGTGTGTCTACTGCTGCTGTGTACTTATGGGGGTCAGAGGACAATTCTGAGGAGTTGGCTCTCTGCTGCCACTTTTACATGGGTTCCAGGATTGAACTCAAATTGCCAGGCTTCTAAAGCAAGTGCCTTTACCCGCTGAGCTGTCTCTTCAGTTACCTCTCCCTGGCAACACCCTCACAGACACACCTGGCATGTCTCCTAGCTGATTCTCTATCCAGTCAGGTTGACATGAAAATTAACTACCACAGCTGGTAAAACATTCCTCCTATCAGGGAGCACAGCTACCCTACATCATTTATTTCTCTTGGTTTATCTGTTGACAAACCCATCTCTAGTTCTGGCTGGGGACCTGTCTTTCAGGGCAGAGTCCTCAAAGACTAAAGCTATTATTAGGTTTATTTTATTTTATTTTTTATGTCCAAATCTCTGCCAACTTTCCCTCAACTTACCTCTTCTGGTCAGCAGTCACTTTGCTGTCCTTAGAACACAGACCTCATAGGGCACCTGGGACAGAGGGCAGGCACAACCACATTGTCTTGTCCTGGTGACAGGCAGGAAGTGGAACAGACCTGAATGGTGGGCTGCCATGGGGCAGGGCCACAGTTTTTTCTGAAGGTACAGTGGATGGAAGCTGCTGCTGACACTCTGGAACCACAAGGCCTAGTCTAAACAATCTACCACTATGGCACGGGGCAAGGGTCCACCGAGGCCACTTTGGGTCCAGGCTACTTGTCTACGATGGTGGCTGGGACAAGGGTACACAGTGCAGTCCAGTTTCAGGCACTGGGGCTGAGCTCAGAGACTNTTGGTTCGGCAAGAGAAATTCAAGATCACCGAAGTCAGCTGCCGAGATGAGCAAGCTCTGGTGCTGTCCACGGGGATCTGGGTCCTCAGAGCTGCTCAGAGTACTGCCTGCCATCCACCTCAGGGGTCCTTCGCCCTAGCAGACTGCATGGGGCCAGGCAACCAGAGCTAGAAGCCTTCAAAAGAACTGACAAGCACACAGTGGATGGTGCAGGCAGAGGCAGCAGAGGGAGGCAGTGGCCCCCGCCGACAGGGGTGTCTCTTCAGCTGTAAGTTCTCAGTGACCCAAAGCTGTTTCAAAAACGGTCCTGAGTAGAACAAAGTAGTCTGGAAAATGGCTGGAGCTGCAGGAAGCCCCGGGGAGCACCATGTGACCACTAAATGTAGATTCACAGGCCAGAAAGCCTCTGTGGGTTCTTACGTCTGATGGGTGGATTTTCCTTTCGATGACAGACATAGGCAGCCAGATGAGCCATCAGTAGCATACTGCACAGGAAACCTAGACTAACATCTGATGTTTGAAAAAGATCCATAGTTGTAGGCTGCCCTGCTTAGTGCTTCTTCCTCGGATGACGCTTCCGATGCCGGATGAGGCAGGAGCTGTAGGCAAAGGATTTTCCACACTCCTCACAGCCATAAGGCTTCTCTCCAGTGTGCGTTTTCTGGTGTTTCAGAAGATTGGAGCCACAGTTGAAGGCCTTTCCGCATTCCCCACATTTAAAGGGTTTCTCACCGGTATGAATTCTCAGATGTTTGGTGACATCTGAGCTGTGCCTGAAGGTCTTCCCACACTGGTCACACTTAAAGGGCTTCTCTCCAGTGTGAACTCTCTGGTGGCGAATGTGATCTGTCTTGTGTTTAAAGATTCGTCCGCATTCACTGCACTCATAGGGCTTCTTCCTCTGAAAAGGAACAAACACGGGGACACCCTCAAAGTCATCTTTAAACGAGGCATCGAAGGCATCAAAGATATGTGCCTCGTCTTCGGGACTCAGGACAGTCTGTTTGCGGGGCTTCCGGGGCCTCCTCTTGGTCGGCTTTTTCCCCTTTGGTGCTTTCTCTCCTTTGACAGCGGCCTTTTGCACGCCTGCTTCCTCCTTTGAGGCCTGGGTCTTCTTTTTCCTGCCTGCAGGCTTTTCCATTGCTGCTCCTAGGAAGTGGAAAACACCCTGGAAGCCAGGGAAGGCTGAGGGCTCCCAGCTAGTGGCTGCCTGGCTTCTCTGTGACTTCACTCTGTCGGGGACAGCTCACCACATCCTGCTTATGAAGCTGCATTTTGGCATCAAGCAGCCAGAACCACCGTCCTTTTGTTTCTGGAGGCAAAAGCATTAACAACAGGTCAAAGGCAGCTCTCAGGCCTGCAGTCCCTCCACTGTCCTGTGATGAGCATCTCAGACTAACGTGGACTCCCCGGAACTCCAGCCCACTTCACTGGCCCAGAGCATGCTCATCTCTTTGAGTGCTGCTCTCACTAACTCAGCCACTGACCAGGAGACACTCCTTGGTCTGAGGACAAGGTTTTCATTCATTTCACAGAACTCCATATCCACCATGGACCAATGGCCACTTCCCACCTCCCCAAATGGAACCCTCCCTGCCCACCCTTATCCTCTCCACCTGCCCACATTGGGACTGTGCATGTACCCTGTAGCAGGAGGTAATTCCATCACATATGGCCTGGTTCTGGACCTGGAAAACTCAGGGNTGTCCTCATAATCCACAGCAACCAGCAAACCCCATCACACCCCCAAAGGTTGCCCCGTGTGCCAACGAGCCTTTCTCTATGTGACCTCTCTTTATCTCTGAACCTGCACTATCCCTTTCACCCCTGGAGGCCTAAGGGGTGGGCTATGCTGGCAGTGCCATCTAGAGCCCCCACACCTGTCCAAAAACACAACTGTCACTTTGGGAGCACACTGTTTTGTTCTGAGCATTACACAGATGCCTACATACCTAACCCAGCAGATAAAGTTCTTATCTGGATTCGGAGTCTGAACGTCACGATCTGGAAGTGTTTGTCTTTTGTGGGACAGCTCAGGAGGAGACATCTGAGAGTCCCTGTCTGACAGCATCCAAGCTCAGTACCAATTCAAACACCACCACTGTGGTGAGAGGAATAACAAGCAGGCCTCAGGTGTCTTGTGTGTGCTCCCCAAGGCTCATCTTCATTGAAAACTGAAAACAGTCATTAAAACCAGAGTAGACCACAGCGACTGTCCCATGTGCCCCCTCCCCTCACAGGCCTGTGCACAAGAGTGGGTGGGAGTCAATCAGGCAACTTAGTTCAATTCAGCGGGTCTAACGGTTCAGGTCCATCCAAGTGCTGCTGGACCTGGCGGGACTCGGAGCTCCAGGCACCCAAGCAGCAAAGGGATTCGCTAGGAAACCCGCCCCATCTTCCCCGCCTCCGGGACCTCCGCAACACCGCCGAGTGGCCGGCGGCCCANGGAGGGAAAAAAGACCCAGAAGCCGACCTTCGCTAGGCCGGGGACACCGAGCGCGAATGCAGACGGTACCTGGTGGGTGTCGAGCGCAGAAGCCGGCGGAACTTGGCCGTGGGCAGGCAGGCGGACGGGCGACGGTTACAATCCCCACTTGAGCCCGCCACTCCCGCCTCTCCCGCGCCTAAAGGCGCCCGCCCCTCTGGTGCCGCTCTACCTTCCCCGGCCTCTCGGTGGTGCTGCCGCGCGCGGCACAGCCCCGCCCACCGGCCGAAGCCATCTCCGGTCCCTCTCTAGGAGCCTGGCCGGGCTCTCTGTGGTACCACCGCGTGCTCCGGAGCCCCGCCCTCTCGTTCACGCCCTCCTGGCGCCGCTCTAGGAGCCGTCGCCAGGCCTCTCTGTGGTGCTGCGGCGGCCGCCTGGCGCATAGCTTGAGGGGATGCCAGGGAGGTGTCTGCGGCTGTGCGGACTTCTGGACAGCGGGCGGCGCTTTTCTCNCGGCGTTCACGGCGCAGAGACGCCTCCGCTTCTCAGGGCTCCAAGCAGTCTGCAGTCCTCGGGTCGTTTCTTCGTCTTCCGGCTTGTCCCTTGTTCTGCCCATCCCCTCCGGGACGGCGCATCCCCGGTGTGCAAGGCGTGTGGCCGCCCTGGACCCGACTGATTGCCTAGTCAAAGCCTGGCTCAGGCTTCCTCCTCTCTGTCCCTGATCCCTGGCTCCTGGCCTTTATCTTAGAACTAGCAATCTCCTGCCTCAACCCTTTTCCAGCCCTAGGATTATAGGTGGGCCCCACTGAGCTTGGAGATCGTTGCAGTTCAGTTAGGAGAAATGATGGAGAACTGCTTTGTGCTTGGCTGAGTCTCCCGGGGACGCCATTTTGCGTGACTAGTACACAANGTNAGGNCCTCCTATGCTGGAGAAGCCGGCATCTCAGACCTCAAGCAAACCACTGANCTGTCGTCTCCCCTCCCCCTTTTAGACTCCATTGTCAACATGCTAGACAAATGTCATTGTTCAGCGTGCAACTTGCGGAGCTTGCCTATTGTCACTNGGCAATGCAGTTGCTACGTCCTAAGCGGCATGGTTCCTTTTGTAAGGATCCGCCAGGCTGCTTTCCAGAGAGCTAGTACNATTTCTCATTCATCCCTACCAGCCGCATGGGGTGTCGTGCCTCACCAGCATTTGGTGTGGGGAGATAGGCATCTCCTTGTTTGCATTTCCCAGAGGGCTAGTGGTCTGTGTGCCTCTTGCCATCTGCATGTAGGCCCCAGTGACAAGTCTCTCACCTGTCTTCTAATGAGGTGGGGTGAACTGGATGNGGGTGGACTGCAGNTAGGTCTTTGTTCATCTGGTTCTCAGGCAGGCTCCCCCCTCCTCCCACCCCCACTGGTTTACTTGTGGAACATTTTTGGAGTGGCTGCCCTCTGGAGAATTATACTCTTCTCTTGTTGGTGGNACTCAATCGCTAGTACCATGGCCTGGGCTTGCTTACATGGTCCAAGCTCTTCTCTTGGAAGACAATGTGGTGTCTGCTGCTGAGAAGCCCTGGTGTCTGGCTACTCACTGCCTTTGAGCCATCGGCACACATGTCCCCTTTTGTCCGGTGTGGACTGGAATAGTTAATGTGCACAGTCTAGGGTCAGCCCGAGGAGGTGCCATCATCCTCAGTGATGGAGAACTGAGATGTGTCTGTCTGTGTTCTGGAGAAGTCCTGATTGTGACCATTCGCATGGGAACCTGGATACAGAGGATTTGGGTAGCTTTGGACCTCCCCAGTGGTAATGGATTGTCCCTGTGTCACTGGTTTCTACAAATCACAGGGTCCTTGGAAGGGCAGTGGTGATGAGTCTCCTTCCTCAGAATTTCCTGCCTTGAGGACAGCACCCACCCCCACCCCNACCCCAGGGTTTTACAGCCCAGTAAGGGGCAGTAAGGACAGTTTAAATGGCNACNTTCTGTCCTGGGACNCAAGAAGGCTCCAGGGAGTCCAGAGGAATCAAGTCCCTGGGCTCTGTCCCTNTCAGTGGAGCACCAGGCAAGAACAGGAGCAAGTGACCCCAGAGCGGGTATTTGTCACCAGTACACAGTGTCAGAAACATAGATGAGCACATTTGTGTCTTTTCACAATGTCAGAATTTATTGAGTAACAAATTGACAAGCTACATTGGTTTCTTTGTTATTTGTCAAGGGGTCCTGATTTGCCTTGATAGTGACTGCAANAGGCTCAGATTCTTTTATTCCTATTNTAANTACTAATGTTAATTCTCTGTGATTGTACCTCAAATGGAACACAGTAGTTATGTTTGNAATTGTGGCCATCNTCTCTATCAATCTGCTGTCCACCTATAGGGCAGGCTTCGGAATGGCTGTAAACAGGATTAAAGAGGCTGCTGCAGAATTCAAAGAGGCCTTAGTGGAGGTAGAGGCAGGAAGCTGACAGAGGCAGAGTGGCTGGTGGGTGAGATAACAAGAC